>JASEVX010000010.1:6833042-6874429 GCA_031761405.1 Serripes groenlandicus
TTGTATGACCATCTCATAAATGTATTCACCCCTAGTTATATTACATCATACTGTTTTCCCCATTACCTAGAACTTGTTTCTACTTCCATCATTTCCCATTATATAGTTATATCAAACATATTCAGTTTTAAATAATACTACATGTACTTCTCATTTAATTGTAATGCGCGCTAAATAACCTTAGCTGTCGATGCGCCATAAAATACTATACATTCATTGGTTGCACAAGCCGATTCAAATCGAGCCCCGACTTTGGAAACGGGACCTTCGATCATCTGACACGTGTGAAGTTTAAGATCATTCTACATTTTACTCAGAGTGTCAAAATTTTATTAAAGTATTTTAAAGGTAAAAATATATCCTTTCATTGACTTTACAGCAAACAATGTCTATCCTGATCAGACTACAAATGTACATGCCAATCTGGTTTAACACTGAAAGCAATTGTCCGGATGCCAATTTTTCTATTATAGATTTATGCCAAGGAGACGGAGATCGTAGATCGACCACGCTTCCCACACCGAGGTATAATGATAGACACATCTAGACACTATCAGGAGACATTCGTCATCAAAAATGTTCTTGTAAGTACCCTATCCCTTATTATCGGGAGTCGTGTTAGCACAAGACGTAAACTATTTAGCTACTTTATCTGATAAAATCAGACCTCATTACAGCCCAGGGTTTTACGTTCTGCGACAATTGAGGGGTCAACTGGCTGCAAAGATCACAAAAACAGGGGCCAAGCATTTTGTTTCATGGGTCCAAGTATCAAATCAGTGTATACCAACCGTTGGTTGAGCCGAGATTCAGTTCCGGTTCCTGTATGACCTTCAAAAAAAAAATGGCTGCCAAAATACAGTAAAATATTGTTCGTTAAACACTATTTCATCCCTTATCACAACAATTGTGAAATTCATGCTTTTGTAGTTCTCAAACAAACTGTCATGGGTTATTCACTATTTCTTTGTCATTTCTCAATATTTCTTCATCAAACTTTTAAATTATTTTGTTTATGACAACATGGTTGTGATGCAACCGAAATCTTTGTGTCAATGTCACATTTGACTATGTTATGCCCCTTTTTATGCCATTCAGTCTTAATATTTCTTCATCAAACTTTCAAATGATATTGCTTGTGACAACATGGTCATCATGTATCCCCTCTTCCTGTACCCCCTCCCCTCCCGGAACCCCCCCCCCCCCCCCCCCCCCACCTCAATTTTTTAGCTCAACTATTTAAAGAATAAAGACCGCATTTTGAGAACCTACAACATAGGATTTGGTTGAGTAATATGAAAAATATTGTGGGGAAAAGACCAGTTCACTCCCTCTTATCTAGTCGTCTTGTAGTTATAGCTTCCCCCTGTGTGGTCAGGGTTGCAGGGATGGTTAGCATTACGGCTGATGTATCGGTGTCAGGATAAATAATATCCGGGTAGCACTGGTAATTTACCCATGAATTGCTGTGATATAACTGAAATACCGTTGAAAGCGGCTTTTAACCTTTCCCACCTTCAGAAGCATTTTGACGAAATAGCGGTAGACGACTTTTGAAAACATTGTTGCCAAAGGTGAAATTGCTCATGATGAGTAATTTCTCCTTTGGCCACAATGTTTTCAACTTTATTTAACAATAAAGCTATCCTTCATGGAGATTTTTCAAGTTTTTATCTCAATGTTTTTAAAGTCTTCTGCTGCAGATTTGTTGTACGTGGGATATAATTTAAACAACATCCAAACAAACATAATATGTAAACGAGAAAATATTGTTCATGGAAGATATCGACATTTCATGTTTTCAGGAAGGTATGGCCTATAACAAGATGAACGTGTTGCATTGGCATATTGTAGATGACAATTCGTTTCCCTATCAAAGTGAAGTCTATCCTCTACTGAGTGAGATGGTAAGTGCTCTGTTTTTAGCTCGACTATTCGAAGAATATGAGAGCTTTACTACTCGCCCCGGCGTCGGCGTCGGCGTCTCCGTCGGCGTCCGGTTAAAGTTTTAGGGCAAGTTGGCATTTTCATTCATAAGTATTTGTGCTAGGGCTTTAATATTTGGAATATAGTTACATCTTATACCTTTCTTCACAATGCATGTTAAAGGTACTGAGTGTGACCTTCTTTTTGGGGTAAAAAACATGATTTTCTGTGGTTAAAGTTTTAGGGCAAGTTGGAATATTTTTTTTTATTTTTTTTTTCTCAATAGTTACTTATGCTAGGGCTTTTATATTTGGAATATAATTACATCTAATACCTGTCTTCATATTGTATGCTGAAGATTCTGAGTGTGACCTTCTTTTTGGGGTAAAAGATGTGATTTTGGGTGGTTAAAGTTTTAGGGCAAGTTGGCATTTTCATTTAATTTTTTAATTTTTCTCAATAAGTATTTGTGCTACGGCTTTAATATTTGGAATTTAGTTACATCTTATACCTTTCTTCACATTCAATGCTGAAGATGCTGAGTGTGACCTTCCTTTTGGGGTAAAAAACATGATTTTGGGTGGTTAAAGTTTTAGGGCAAGTTGGAATTTTTTTTTTAATTTTTTTGTCTCAATAAGTACTTATGCTAGGGCTTTCATATTTGGAATATAATTACATCTAATACATTTCTTCATATTGTATGCTGAAGATGCTGAGTGTGACCTTCTTTTTGCGGCAAAAGACATGATTTTGGGTGGTTAAAGTTTTAGGGCAAGTTGGCATTTTAATTTTTTTTTTTAATTTTTCTCAATAAGTACTTGTGTTAGGGCTTTTATATTTGGAATATAATTACATATAATACCTTTCTTCACATTGTATGTTGAAGATGCTGAGTGTGACTTTTTGGGAATAAATAACATGATTTTTGTTTGATTTTGAGAATTTTAGATAAATTTCATTATCTTTGGTTACATTCCTTTCTAATTGTGATCATTCATTTATCAAATATAATTCTTCAACATATCAAACGGGTTTTGCATGATGTCAAACATTTGGTAAACCTTTTTTTTAGGTTTTGCTCGGTCAGTTTTAACATTTGCGTTAAAGTTTCATAATTCAAATCACTTCATACTTCACACATTTGTTAAGGACCATCGTACAATTAGGTTAGATAACTCCATTGCATCCTAAATATGGAGTAATGGCCCTTGAATTACTTAGAACATTTTGCCACAATGTTTTCCACTTTTTGTCATAGGTTATCAATTCAATTATGGAGATTTTCTATGTTTTGACAAAATAAGTTCAAAGTCGTCTGCTGCAGAATTGCCGTATGAGGGAAAGGGTTAATAGTACTTAAGTGCAATATAATGAAATAGTGCTTTATGTGAATAAGCGGCATATAGTCGAGCGCGCTGTCCTCCGACAGCTCTTGTTTGTAGTGTTGTAGATGACGATTCGTTTCCCTATCAAAGTGAAGGCTATCCCCTACTGAGTGAGATGGTAAGTGCTCTGTTTTCTGTAGTGTAATACTGTTGTATACGTTCAGTACTTCCCGGTGTGTTAAGTCAAGTGTGTCGCCCCAGTTAGAAAGCGTCCTTGGACTTGTACATCTCAGGTTTTTACATACACAAAACTGGATCATTTAAAGTCACGGAATAGTAACATTGATTGATTGATTTGGGTTTAACGATTGTCAACAACTGTTCAGTCATATCATACTAGCCCGCTCACCTATCCATGTTTTTCCTGGTTTTTGATCATCAACACTCCAAACAACAGTGTTTCCAAGCAACTGGCTGCTTTTTCCACTTAGACTATCTTTTGTCAGACATCAGAGGAAATGTTGGCCGAGCTGGGTGTTTTTTTATGCGGGTGATTCAGCTGTGCTGAATACCTTCGTATATTGTCATGCCCAGCTTACAGGAAATGAAAATTTGTAAATTTGTTGTGCTGCCCTCTGTTTTTTTCAAAATGGACAATTTGTCTTGATTGCCCAGGGGTCAGTTAAATACGTTTCACAACAAGCTAAACAGTATGCACATTATACAAAGTAAACGTACACAATGTAAAGTTTTAATCCATAAAGTTGTATACATAATTTAGAAATTTAAGTATAAAATATAACACAAAGTAACTTCATGATATATAAAAGTATAACAATTTGCTTGTGCAAAAATAACAAAATGTAAATCTATATTGAAACCATTTTTTGTTTGAGAAAACCCCTAGTCATAGCGTTTGTTGTATGTTTACACAACGGGTAGAAATGTTCACTTTAATCCCTAGTCATAGCGTTTGTTGTATTTTTACACAACAGGTAGAAATGTTCACTTTAATGATTATTATTATATATAGGGTTTTACGCCACTTCCAACATTATTGCAGTTATATCACGGCGACAGTTCACTTATTCATGATCCCTGGGTAAACAAACCAGTATGACATCAAACCAGTACTAGGCTAGGAAATATGCCTTGCCAAAAGGCACTCCACCATGACCGTTGCACTTTAATGATACTGTGTATCACATTTAAAACACATGTCTGTCGATGTTCAAGGTTACTAAGAGCTCATAAGTCTGTATAAATGCTTCTGACAAATAATGAACTCTACATGTTGTATCTAGTTAATTAAACGCTCCGCTGTTTGCTACATCCCCCGCATGTTAGTACTTCAGTACTTTGCTTTTAACTTACAACCCCCATTGTTGACAGTCCGCTCGACACATGATAGTAATGCCCATAGGAATACATGTTGTGTGTGTATATCCTACATACAGACGGACAATCAGTGAACACTCTGGTAAGACCGTGCATTTAGACATGCTAATACGAATCTATCCATTCATTTTTTATTCTCCGTCAGAGTATGGTCCAGGCTTTGTGTGTGTGCAAATTGCGTTACCTTGTAAAAGTGTAGATTCGAATAGTAAAAGGAAGGTTTATACATTGATTCAAAGTTCAATTTGCTGATACGCTAAGGAACGGCTGTTGCCTAGCTCATTGAATAACTAACATATGTGTATGTGAGTGGTTTTTTCCGCCTTTACAATTTTCAATTGACATCTTGATGTATGCGCTCAAAACGGTTGTAACTACATAATGTAACAATTTGAAATTACAACCTTTTATCATAAAATATGAAGTACATGTTACAATTTATATGAGCTGTTCCACGAGAAAACATTATGGACTCTGCTTAAAGTATAGACATGGATCAGCCTAAGCATGCCTGGCAGTTTAACCCAGACATACACTTTTCCCCTTCTCTGTTTTTTCTGCTTCATGAATAATTACTCTATACCCTTGAGACGGAATGTGTCCGCCCGAATTAGAGTCCATAATGTTGGTTTTCTCGTGGTACGGCTCATATACATAATATAATTTAGACGGTATTTATATAGTCAATTCAAAAGAAGAGAAAATGCAAATTTCAATGAAATAAAATCACTAACAGCCTAAAGTTTGAGTTTCTATTGAATTTACATGTGTACTGTGTCCTGCTGGACGATCAGGATTGTGGGGACATCATTACGTCTGACCGGAGGCCCCTGGTTAGGGATTAACTTACCGGTGATACTAGTAATCTACTTTGGAAACGCAACAATGGCTTAAACTACTTATCATACTTTATGCAGACGATACCTTGATTGTCTCTGACGATGAGAAAGATTTCCAAAAAGCTCTTAATTCATTTTCTGAGTACTGCAAAACATGGAAACTAAATGTCAATCTAAATAAAAGTAATGTTATTGTATTTGGAGCACGAAATACAAATAAATTCCAATTTTATTTAAACGAAACAGAAATAAAGATGACGGACAAGTACAAATATCTCGGTATATATTTCACAAGTAACGGGTCTTTCCTAACTGCTAGGAAACATCATACAGAACAAGCCAAAACGCAATGAATCTCTTGTATATCCGTATTTATAACTTAGATCTCCCTGTAGACCTCCAAATTAAATTGTTTGAACACACTGTTATACCTATCTTAACATATGGCTGCGAAGTCTGGGGATTTGAAAACCTAGACATATTGAATATAGTTTACAAATCCTTCCTAAAGAAAATATGCAAAGCAAAGAAAAGTACTCCTACTAACATGCTCTTTGGCGAATTAGGCATAACACCACTTGATATCATAGTTAAAACACGAATGATCGGCTTCTGGAACAGACTCTTAACTGGCCCAAATTCTAAGTTGTCTGCTCAAATTTATCGTTTTATGACAAGCCATCAAGGACTTACATACAAATGGCCAAAATATATTAATTCAATTTTTTACCGAAATTGGCAGACCTGATATTTGGCTATTTCAATCTTCGGTCACGAGAAAGTCAATTAAATACCTTGTTAAAAGTATATTACTTGATCAAATGAAACAAAATTGGAGCTCAAGTATGCAACACTCTAACAAAGGTTTAACCTATTCATATTTTAAATCAGAATATAAACTCGAGAATTAATGGTATATTTTACCCACAAATTATGCGTTATCAATGTTTCGTTTTCGAACTTCAAATTCAAGGATCCCCGTTGAAACGGGCCGGTGGATTAAAACGCCATTACATGAACGAATATGTGACTTATGCAATACTAACGAAGTTGGTTCTGAAAAACATTATCTCATGTCATGTTCACATTTCGACAATGAGAGGTCTACATTGATTAGAAATAGATACATGTCAAATACTCATCAATTTTTCAACTTTACTAAACACAGATTGTCCCGCAGAATTAAGGGACCTTACAAAGTTCATGCTTATTATTATGAATAAATTCCGATAGAAATTTTCCTAACCAGTACGATACAAGATTGTATTGTAATTTTGATGTTCTATGTTGTTGTTTTTGTTTGGTGTTTTCTTTTTTTGTTGTGGGTTATATCTGGTGGCTTTCTGTTTGTTTGGTTTATCTCAAATTGAAATTTCAAAGTCTAACAGTAATATGAGGAAACTAGGGTGGTATCTTGTGATATTACCTTGTTTCCTCATACACATCCCAGAAATGCTAAAGTTAAAAATTTAAGTAAGAACATATAATGACATTAACACACTAACAATGTGTCGGCTTTCCCCAATTCTATAAAGTCGATACTTTTTTGTTTTATATTTCCCTTTATTATACATGTATTTGTATTATGGGTAAATAAAAGTTGAAATTGAAAATTGAATTACTTTGGAAACGCCCTGATATTACTTAATTCAATGCATTTCAATATAACTGAAATTAATAATGTTGAAAACGGCGTATAACCCCAATAAAACACAATAAATTCAATTGTTAAATCTTTTAACTTGAACATTCAAATGTTCCTTGTCAATTCAATTGTACATTCATTACAAAACTGGTTAATACGGTACTTCGACAATTATGAGCAATTTCACCCTTTGCCACAAAGTTTTCATATCAATAATCATACTTTCATTTGTAGAGATGTTCATTATTTTTTACCGGATGTTTTCAAAGTCGCCTGCAGCTGATTGTGTGTATGTGGGAAAGGGTTAAATTAAAAACTACTTGTATATTTACAGGGGGCATACCACCCGTCTAAAGTGTATTCACTAAAGGCGATCAAAGAGTTGGTCGAGTACGCACGTTTAAGAGGTATTCGAGTTATTCCCGAGTTTGATACACCAGGTAATACATCTTTCATACAACATGGCGAGCCGTGATCCATGGCTTATTGATTAGCGACGAGGGCAATAAGTCCAGGAGTCGTGGGTTCGAATATTGCCTCGGCCATTCATTCTTTCGAATGATTGATTAAAGTCAGCGTGACTAGCATCTTTTGGCTAATTAGTCTATGTACGAAGTTAGCCAGGGACGAATGTTTTGTGGAGTACTTGTGCTAGAAAGCCTGGAAAACCACATTAAGAGAACGGTGTAAAACTTCAAATAGTCAACAGTTACAAAATGTACTTAGGATTGTTTAGAATAGTTTCTATCCCGTTTAACTATGGACATACAATTTGTTTGCAATATTAAGGTGGTCATCAGCAGCATAACAAGGATATACAGAGGATATTTGTTTGTTTTGAGTGGATATGGAATATATCTCATGGAGAAGTGATACAATTTAATAATAAAATGTCAAAATTGTATCACTTCGAGTTGAAATATATTCCATATTCACTCAAAACAAACAAATTTTCTTTTTCTTTAATGGTAATTGATGATGAAACAATAATATACTCATTACGTTTTTCTTTATATGACGTGTGTAGTATAAGATGACCGAATACTAGGAAAATGACATCACATCAGCGGTTTGACGTCATAACGTTAATCCCTTTGACGTCATAACTATATCACTCACAGTGTGGGTGATATGGATTATATATTATATACTGAATGATAAAATATAGAGATTTCCCAACTTGAGAAAACCTATAACATGTTTTTTGTCTAATGAGCAATATCGCCTAGTGTGCGATATAGCTCACTAGCCGGATTTTCGGAACTACTTTTTTAAAATCTCTTTTAAACACTTTTAAGCTCCGTTTTCACTACTTAAAACTTTATTTCCATGATGAACAGTTAAATAATCCACAATTGCACTTTTAAATCCGCAAATAAGAGCTTGAATCGACATGACACAAGTTTATTTCAATCAATGTACACATTGTCGGTGACGTCACGTGTATATATATATATAGTGACGTCACTGCAAAACTGGCAGATTACGTCATTCAGATCTCTCCACTTCTGAGCTAAAAATAAATGAGCTGCACAGGGATATTGTCGTTTAGAAACGAAAATTAACGCCGAGTATATAATATATAGTTTAATAAACATTGTTTTCATGATTTGGGAATTAAATCCCTCGTGAAAGAGATTCTTGCATATAAAAACTCGTGCGCTACGGCGCACTCGTTTTTATATCGCAAGAATCTCTTCCACTTGGGATTTAAATCCCGTATCATGAAAACAATGTTAATTAAACTCTATATCCCACTGATAGAACTCCCAATCTCATCTTCATAACAATATTTTTTCCCCTGAATAATTTAAACTCAGCAGTGTAATGATTCCGTTTCAAGGTCACATGTTTGCTTGGCTTGGATACCCCGGATTAAAGGCGACTTGCTACAAAGGTAGCCAACCCTTCGACGGTCCCGCCGGTCCAATCGACCTCTCTAAAGATGAATCGTACACATTTATGTCCAATTTATACAACGAAATTTACGAGGTTTTCCCGGACGTGTTCTCACATTTAGGAGGAGACGAACTCCATTCAGATTGTTGGTAAGTTTAACATTCTCTTTGCAACGGGTCTATTTTAGTAATACTTTAAGGCCTATTTTAGGTCTATTTTATGGCCTATTTTAGGCCTATTTTGAGTCAATCTGACAGTCCTATGTATATATGTCCAGGCGCGTTCTCAGGCATACGCACGTACGCCAATGCCTACGATTCGTCTGGAAAGATAAAAAGTGGTAAGGGTTGATTTTCCGAATATGTCAGTTAATCTGCAAGTGGATATACACTGTAGATAGTTTGTGTTTCCGGTATGACCTAAATATGTCAGTAAATGTGCAAGTGGATATAGATAGTTTGTGTTACCGGTATGACCTGAATATGTCAGTAAATGTGCAAGTGGATATAGATAGTTTGTGTTACCGGTATGACCTGAATATGTCAGTAAATGTGCAAGTGGATATAGATAGTTTGTGTTACCGGTAAATATGTCAGTAAATCTGCAAATGGATATAGATAGTTTGTGTTACCGGTATGACCTGAATATGTCAGTTAATCTGCAAGTGGATATAGATAGTTTGTGTTTCCGGTATGACCTAAGTGACCACTTCAGTTCACCATATGAGCCACGAGAAAACCAACATTATGGACTCTGCGAAATGAATCGACCCAAACCAGCCTGTGCAGGCTAATCCGGGCCGAAACATTCAATCTCAGGGGAATAGAGGTATAGATTAATGTTTCCTGAAACAGAAAATCCACAGGAGGCGAAACGTGTATGTCCTGGTTAGCTTGTGCAGCATGCTTAAGCTGATCCGTCTCGATAATTTACGCAGATTCCACAATGTTGGTTTTCTCGCGGGACGGCTCATATGCAATGTATTACGACATCAACATTTTCCTACGAAACATGTCATGACCCTCTGTAAAACGGCTGTGTCTGAAAACGGACTGCATAGTATGATGCAGGGGTCTAGATAAGGAGGGATATCCAGCCCCCACCACTACCCTCAAATAACTCTGTTATTATCCAACAAAACTCTATGTTGTGGGAACTTAAACAATTTCTCATTGAGACGATTCTTTTGAGTACCCGCAACATAGGGTTACGGGGTCAAATTAGTATTTTAGAACATGCAAAACGCCCTTTGAGTTAGATCTCTGGTATGAGGTTTTATCGAGATAAGGGGCATTTTTAATGTCCTAAAATCCTTATTTGACACTAAAACCCTGTGTTGTGGGTAGGCAAACGAATCGTCTTAGTGAGAGGATTCTTTGGAGAACCCACAACATAGGGTTACGGGGTCAAATTAGTATTTTAGAACATGCAAAACGCCCTTTGAGCTAGAGCTGTGTTGCGGGTAGGCAAACGAATCATCTTAGTTTGAGGATTCTTTGGAGAACCCAACGATTGGGTTTGGTCGAGTAATAAGATTTATATTGTGGGACAAGGATCAGTTTACTCCTCCCTATATATATATAGTCCTATGTTGTAACAGACATAAATATGAACACGGGTGTCGGTTTTCTTGTGACTCTAATCAAGTATCGTTTGTCTGTGTTTGAAACAGGGCCACGAACCCAGCTATAAAGAAACATCTCGAAGAAAAGGCTGGGATTAAACAATCCGAGGCATCCAACGTGCGCGGTTATGTGGACAAGGCCATAGGATATTACTTTAAAAGGTAAAATAAACGTTACATCTAGATGTCAGATGACAGGGAACTCGACCTTATCTCTTTTCCTCATACAACAAATCTGCAGCAGAAGACTTTAAATTATTTAGTCAAAAATATGAAAACCCTATAAATGAGTATTTGCTGAAGAATTTGAAACATTGTGAAAGTCGTCTTCTGCAGAGGCGTCAGAAAGCGTCTATATGTGGGAAACCTATCACTATTCTCGAGATGATTCAATGTTGATTGAGACTAGTCCCTGTAACTCAGTCGGTTGTGACACGGGCCGTAAATCCAGGGGTTGTCAGTTCGAACTCAAGCTCGGCCAATATTCTTTCCGACGTTTGACAAAAGTCAGTTTGACAAGCGACATTCGTCTTCCACTTATGGACTAATAGTATATGTGGAAAGCAGCCAGTTGCTTGGAAAGAATGTTGTGGGGAATACTGGTGTGAGAAAGACAGGACACACACGAGTAGATGAACTGGCCGCCGTGATATGACTGAAAAATTGTTGAAAACGGCGTTAAACCCCAATCAATCAATCAATCAATCACCCCATGTCATGGTCGGTTTCATTCTTCACTCATGTCATGGTTGGTTTCATGCTCCACCCCATGTCATTGTTTGTTTCATTCTTCACTCATGTCATGGTTTGTTTCATGATTCACCCCATGTCATTGTTTGTTTCATGATTCACCCCATGTCATGGTTTGTTTCATGATTCACCCCATGTCATGGTCGGTTGCATGCTTCTACCCATGTCATGGTTTGTAACGGCCCGGATCAGTCTGCGGGGAATGCGAAGGCTAAAGATTGATAACGGAGAAGCCATAATGTTGGTTTTCTCGCTCATTTAACTTTTGATACCGAAATTATATATCACATACGTTTGAATCTAATTTTACGTCATTCATATTATCCGGGCATCTGATTTCTAACATGGAAATACGACGTTTCTCATCAAGGTCAAATTCCATAAATCTTTTTGATATTGATTGATTGATTGATTGATTGATTGGAGGTTTCAACAGTATTTCAGTTATCTCATGGCGGCCAGTTTATATTGCTCGTGTTTCCTTGCTTTCTATTGAACGAATTGTGACAAAAGGATATAAAGCTCATAATGAGTGAGTTCTCCTCTTGCCACAGTGTGTTCAACTCTTTTCCACCTACAAATATTTGTATATGTAGTAAAGGGGGATTAAATTGGTTAACTCTGTCCCACAGAAGACTCATGATGAGCAATTTCTCCTTTTGCCATAATGTGTTCAACTGTATTTTATAATATAACTCATTTATGGTTTTTTGTTGTTTTTTTTTCAATTTGTTTTCATAGTTGTTTGCTGCAAATATGTGGGAAAGGGTAAAGAGAGCGAGGATGTATAGTGAAGATTTTGGAAACATACAGGATAAAGGAGACTGACTTATCTGCACTCCACATAACATACTTCCAATTTAACAGATTACCTGCAAACATAGACTATAAACCCCCAATGGTGATCAACAAATAGGCCTTTTTCAAGGCCAATTTGGGAACAAGAATTTGGCCCTTTAGATGGGAACATTAATGGCTATTATTTTGTATTTGGGAATTAAAGAACCAACATTGGGAATTCTGCATGATTTAAAAGACTTTTGCCATTGGGAATGGGTTAGAATATCTAACCCGTCATCTGCCAAGAAAAAGGCCTGACGAATAATGATAGTCGCAGAAATAATAAATGGCCCAATCACTCCCATCTGTACTCCACATAACATTCTTCCCCTGTAACTGATTACCTTCAAACATAGACTATAAACCAGAATAGTGATATACGAATATAGCGCTAGTCACAGAACTAATAAATGGCCGAGCCGGGGTTCAAACTCACGACCCCTGGATTGATAACCCTCGTCGTTATCGACCGAGTTTTCATGGGTTCGTAATATATTTATCTTAATATTTGATCGTAATATATTTATCTTATTATATTTATCTTTCCGACAGACTCATCAGTACTCTGAAAGAGACAGCAGTAAAGAAAGGTAACCGAAAAACGAGTTTTGTAATGTGGGAGGATGTCCTGAAAAACACACAAGAGGTAAGCCATTTGTATACATTTATATTAATATGATGATAATAAAATATGATATAATGAAATAAACAAAGAAACGATTGCAATATGGGATTACCATTTAACCCTTTCCCACATATAGACGCTTTCAGACGCCTCTGCAGCAGACGACTTTTGAAAACATTGTGACAAAGATGAAATGATTTCAAAAGATGTTTTCAAAATCGTCTGCTACATATGTGTTGTATGTTGAAAAGGGTTAATAACCAACGTTTGACCGCGAGTTTTAATGATGCGGCCATATGCTACTACAACAGCTGTGCCGGAACTAACACCATTATCCATGGTATTCGCTTGATAACATTTACCAGGGACACTATATTACTAATATTGTAATATAGTGTCCCTGCATTTACTTAATCTTTGTATGTAAAAAGGTCTTGGCCTGAATTTTAATTGACCAAGTTATTTAAAGAGTATGACTATTTTTATTCACTGCTATACAACAAACGCATTTTGACGCATCTGCAGCAGAAGACATTAAAAAACATTGTTGCTAAAGGAGAATTGCCCTTTATGTTTTTATACCCCCGATAAACGAAGTTTAGAGGGGGTATATTGGAGTCACCCTGTGGTTGGTCGGTCGGTCGGTCGGTCGGTCGGTCGGTCGGTCGGTCGGTCGGTCGGTCGGTCGGTCGGTCGGTCGGTCGGTCGGTTGGTCCGTTGCGATTTTCCTTGTCCGGAGCATAACTTTAAAACTAATTGTTGGAATTTAATAAAACTTCATAGGATGATACAACACATTGAGAGGAAGTGCGGTGTACAGGAACCATAACTCTATTTTACCTAAATACAGAGTTATTGCCCTTTGTTACTTTTTCTTGTCCGGAGAATTACTTAATAACTAACAGATGGAATCTAATAAAACTACATACAATGGTAGAGCATAATCAGAGGAAGTGCAGTATACAAGAACCATAACTCTAATTTACATAATTACAGAGTTATTGCCCTTTGTTACTTTTTCTTATTCGTAGAGTCTTGTCCGGAGCATAACTTTAAAACAAATTGTTGAAATTTAATAAAACTTCATAGGATGATACAACACATTGAGACAAAGTGTGGTGTACAAGAACCATAACTCTATTTTATCTAAATACAGAGTTATTGCCCTTTGTTACTTTTTCTTGTCCGGAGAATTACTTAATAACTAACAGATGGAATCTAATAAAACTACATACAGTGGTAGAATATAATGTGAGGAAGTGCAGTGTACAAGAACCATAACTCTAATTTACATAATTACAGAGTTATTGCCCTTTGTTACTTTTTCTTGTTTGTAGAGTCTTGTCCGGATCATAACTTTATAACTAATTGTTGGAATTTAATAAAACATCATAGGATGATACAACACATTGAGAGGAAGTGCGGTGTACAGGAACCATAACTCTATTTTACCTAAATACAGAGTTATTGCCCTTTGTTACTTTTTCTTGTCCGGAAAATTACTGAATAACTAACAGATGGAATCTAATAAAACTACATACAATGGTAGAGCATAATCAGAGGAAGTGCAGTGTACAAGAACCATAACTCTACTTTACATAATTACAGAGTTATTGCCCTTTGTTACTTTTTCTTGTTCGTTGAGTCTTGTCCGGAGCATAACTTTAAAACTAATTGTTGGAATTTAATAAAACTTCATAGGATGATACAACACATTGAGAGGAAGTGCGGTGTATAGGAACCATAACTCTATTTTACCTAAATACAGAGTTATTGCCCTTTGTTACTTTTTCTTGTCCGGAAAATTACTGAATAACTAACAGATGGAATCTAATAAAACTACATACAATGGTAGAGCATAATCAGAGGAAGTGCAGTGTACAAGAACCATAACTCTACTTTACATAATTACAGAGTTATTGCCCTTTGTTACTTTTTCTTGTTCGTTGAGTCTTGTCCGGAGCATAGCTTTAAAACTAATTGTTGGAATTTAATAAAACTTCATAGGATGATACAACACATTGAGAGGAAGTGCGGTGTACAAGAACCATAACTCTATTTTATCTAAATACAGAGTTATTGCCCTTTGTTACTTTTTCTTGTCAGGAGAATTACTTAATAACTAACAGATGGAATCTAATAAGACTGCATACAATGGTAGAGCATAATCAGAGGAAGTGCAGTGTACATGAACCATAACTCTAATTTACATAATTACAGAGTTATTGCCCTTTGTTACTTTTTCTTGTTCGTAGAGTCTTGTCCGGAGCATAACTTTAAAACTAATTGTTGGAATTTAATAAAACTTCATAGGATGATACAACACATTGAGAGTAAGTGCGGTGTACAGGAACCATAACTCTATTTTACCTAAATACAGAGTTATTGCCCTTTGTTACTTTTTCTTGTCCGGAGAATTACTTAATTACTAACAGATGGAATCTAATAAGACTGCATACAATGGTAGAGCATAATGAGAGGAAGTGCAGTGTACACGAACCATAACTCTAATTTACATAATTACAGAGTTATTGCCCTTTGTTACTTTTTCTTGTTCGTAGAGTCTTGTCCGGAGCATAACTTTAAAACTAATTGTTGGAATTTAATAAAACATCATAGGATGATACAACACATTGAGAAGAAGTGCGGTGTACAGGAACCATAACTCTATTTTACCTAAATACAGAGTTATTGCCCTTTGTTACTTTTTCTTGTCCGGAAAATTACCTAATAACTAACAGATGGAATCTAATAAACCTACATACAATGGTAGAGAATAATCAGAGGAGTGCAGTGTACAAGAACCATAACTCTACTTTACATAATTACAGAGTTATTGCCCTTTGTTACTTTTTCTTGTTCGTAGAGTCTTGTCCGGAGCATAACTTTAAAACTAATTGTTGGAATTTAATAAAACTTCATAGGATGATACAACACATTGAGAGAAAGTGCGGTGTACAAGAACCATAACTCTATTTTACCTAAATACAGAGTTATTGCCCTTTGTTACTTTTTCTTGTCCAGAGAATTACTTAATAACTAACCGGTGGAATCTAATAAAACTGCATACAATGGTAGAGCATAATGAGAGGAAGTGCAGTGTACAAGAACCATAACTCTTATTTACATAATTACAGAGTTATTGCCCTTTGTTACTTTTTCTTGTCCGGAGAATTATTTAATAACTAACAGATGGAATCTAATAAAACTACATACAATGGTAGAGCATAATCAGAGGAAGTGCAGTGTACAAGAACCATAACTCTAATTTACATAATTACAGAGTTATTGCCCTTTGTTATCCAAAAATGAACAAAACAAGAATAACCCGATCCATAACATTGTCCTTTTAAGGTAGGGTTTCTAAATATTTCACAACCTTTCCTATCAGGGCGGCGTTCGGGGGTATTAATCACATTCAGTGATAGTTCTAGTTAACTTTATTCAGAAGGTATGCTTTCATTTAGATTGAAATGTATTAAGATGTTATCAAAGTTGACTGCTGCAGATGTGGTTGTGTGTAGGAAAAGGTTAAAACACCGGAATGCAAATTACAGAATACGCATGGGTTTGTCCATGTTTGCCAAATTTAAATACTGAATGTAAACATCGTATTCGATGGTTTATTTTTCGCCTGAAGTAACTGTTGGCGTGAAATAATTCGAATGAATATAAAACCATATGTTACCAAATAGTATTGCAATGTTGCTTATTCGTAATCTTGTTTGACTTAACCCTTACCCACATAAAACAAATCTGCAGCAAACGACTTTTAGACAATGTTAGGAAATATCTCTACAAAAAAGCGGTAACTTTTTAATAGAGTTATAAATTCATTTCGACAAAACGGGAAATTGCTCCTTCTAAGCATTTCTTCTTATTTACAATGTTTTCAAAAAGCTATCTTCCTGCTGCAGAGGTGTCAGAAAGCGTTTATATGTAGGCAAGGGTCGACACGTGAGCAATGAAAATATCACATACTTTGTTTTATACTAGAAACGTTCACTCTAGTTGAACACGTAAGCATATTGAACAAAATCTTGAACACTTCTTGGTAACATGCAAAGTGGTATGGGAGAGGAAAAATTGGGGCTACACTACAAGTTCGGTGGAAATTACATCGATGACTTGTTTATTCAGACCTCGTGGGATTTTTAACCCTGCGTCCCTGGTTCGACCCCCCCCCCCCCCTTTTGTTTCCCCTAGCAGGGGTCATGGTTGAGTGCGCTTGAGCCAGGAACATCTGTTAGCCAAGTACTTGTTGGTTTACCAATGGGTCATGAACAAATGAACTGTTGCCATGATATAACTTAAATTGTTGTAAACCCCCTAAATATTCACCGTTATGATCGGGATGTAACTGTCGGCATTATCGTTGTTGAAGTCGAGGTCGATGATTCCGACAGGGTACCAGTTCTTTTATTTTGTTACATAAGTACCCTTGACTCTTGGTTTCATTAAAATTCGAAACCCCCGCTCTGCAAAGTTCATCGCATCCAATCAACGGACGTTATTTTCACCTCCTTTTCTCGGGTGTTTTCAACTCGGAGAGGTTTTTAAGCCATCTACCTTAGTTTGGTGAAAGTGAATCACCGTCTGTCAACAACTGACAGCGTTCGTTACCGACCATTCTATTGGTCCAGGCGCTGTATTTACACAACTGCACGTTGACACATAGGGATTTTCGTCAGCCAACCATGGGAATGAAATGGACAAATGATCACTTGGCTTGGCTTGTGACCCGTATGAGAATGTCAGAGCTCTATATAACTTGCGTTTTGTGTTATCTAAAATCCTAATCTGATCGTTGTTGTTGTTGAGATTCTTTTGATAACCAACAGCAAAGGGGTTACAATGAGCAATATAAGAGATATGACGGAGCGAAGACCTACTGTCTCCATCTTATCTAGGTCGCTGGTATTGAGGACAAAATGGACATTTTCCGCATGAATTCGGCCATGGTGGCAATAAAAGATTGATATGTTCTGTCGACAGTTTTCTTAGCTGTTTCTGACGTGATGTTACGAGTTCTTGGTCACAAACAATGATTATATCAAATTGCAGTCTGCAGAAATTTAATTCATTAACCCTTTCCCACGTACACTTAATCTGCAGCAGACGACATTGACAATAATTAGGCAAAATCTGGAAAATCTCTTAACTCTTTCAGCGCCAAAGGCAATATTGAGGGTTTTGCAAACAATACTGATTCAGATGAGTCAGCTCGTAACGAGCTGTCTCACCTGAAATCAGCATTGTTTGCCTTTTAGTTATCAAAATAGTCCAAACTGTTATTACATGAGGAATGGAGACGCCCGATTTTGAACATGGAAGAGTCTACTTTAAACAATTCGGCGCTGAAAGAGTTAAAAGGATGTATACGTATTGATAGGAGTTGAACAAAAATTGCTCATTATTAGATATTCCTCCAGTTTGCCCCGAAGTACTTCAAAAGTCGTCTTCTGCATATGCGATTGCATGTGGGAAAAGCCGTTTGCTTATTGTTCATTGAATACTGACACTTGACACAAACAATGCACAAGTAAACATTTGTGAAAAGATTTCCATGACAAATGGGTGCAAGGTTATTTATCTTGATTGATAAATAATTATACATGCAAAAATACCGGGGTCAAAACACGAGGTCATATTGTGTGTACTATATACCATTACGTTAACGTGTTTCTAGGTCCCACGGGATTCCGTTTTACACGTCTGGTCGGGACACCAAAACAACGTTGCCGAATTAAACCAACAAGGGTACAGGGCCATTTTTTCGTCCTGCTGGTACCTGGACGACTATGAGAAAGGGGTCATGTGGGCCCAGTACTATTACTGTGACCCTTCTCCGTATGGACGAGGTAAACATTGCATTATGGGTAGTAGACTTACGATAATCTGTATGTGGAACAAGTACTCGTATCAACCAAAAACTGTCCTGTGTTCGTATATTAACTCCCTTTCCCACTTGAAGACGGATTTTGACGTTTCAGCAGCAGACGACTTTTGAAAATATTTTAACCTTTCTGCAATGATTAATCGTTCAATTATAGAGATTTCCATTGGTTCATGCTGCATTTGTTCAAAGTCGTCTGCTGTAAATGTGTTGTATGTGGGAAAGAGAAGTTTAAAAGTACTTGAGTTCTTTATTTTGTCTTTCCATTTGCACGAGTTGTCCTTAAAAAAAAGGAACCATAAAGAAACTAACAGTATGGGTAGATTCAGATGGTCAGGGCTTTCAAAGTCATCTGCTGCAGATGTGTTGTATGTTGAAAAGCATACTACAGAAATGATTGACGGGGAGAATTCTATTGAGTTACTTCTACTTTCCCCAAAAAACACCACTTTACTGTGGTTTTACAAAACGTCGGCATCAGATAAATGGTTCGTCAATTCACAGATGACCGAATTTCCATTACAGAAGGTAAAAGGGAAAAAAACACTATACCTTGTTAAAATACTCAAAAAGTATTTTTATATTGTCCATACGCTATGATTAAAATGATCGTAATGGTAAGTTGGCGAGTCCCTCCCGTGTTACTATAAATAGCGCCTCTATACGGTCCACATAGTATAATAATACAAAAAGGAGTCTATTTATAGTAACACGGTCTTGTTTGGGTGTCCCCGAGTTTTCTCATACTATAACATTACGGTCGTTATTTTTTATAGCATATGGACCATATAAAGACTATTTGTAGTTGTTAAACCAGGTATTGTGTATTTTCTTTTAAATTTTTCAAAAGAAAATTCGGACGCCTGTGGTGAGTGAATCATGTTGAGGTTTATTCTGATGACTACCCAAACTATTCTGATTGCATCCATCATTTCCAACGCCAGCTCTATGTCTTTTTTTAGATATAGACTTTCGTAAATGATACAGTCCGTGTGCAATATTGTTCAAATCGTATAACACGGGACAGTTTTAGTGGATATGTTTGTCCTTGGTCTGTTTGAAATGAACATCGTGTATCTGAACACATGCAGGCCCATTGACGATCTTCAATACAATTTACACATGTCTTGATTTTAATTCACCTGGGCGAAAGGTTCCCGGGGAGAGATATTGTGATAACTCGTCGATCATTCAAATCTTATTCTCTGAAACTACTGGTCCGATTTCAAAATTATTTACTAAATCAAAGAACAAATTCAAAAATAAATTTACAAAAAGGTTCTCAGTGTAAGTGGCGCTCTACAATTCACAATATCTTTAAATGACATTTTCTCAACCTCATTTTGTTCAAAAGGATTTTATAGAAATGATTAGTTGGTAACCTTCTACAAAGAATGTTCAAGCCATATTTATTTTTGAAAAAAGACCAGCATTTTGGCTCCTGTTTAAAACTTCTAGTGGGTCGGGTGGGCGACCTAGGACCATTGGGTTCTCTTGTTATCAGAAATAGTTCCTATTGCATTTCGATGCAGGTAATTCGGTAAGAAACTATGTCAGACCACACTTTTAGTGATTCGACAGACTATGGCTACGAATTGTGGGCGGAGAATGAAGTCACGTGGTCATGT
Source organism: Serripes groenlandicus (assembly GCA_031761405.1). Taxonomy (NCBI): domain Eukaryota; kingdom Metazoa; phylum Mollusca; class Bivalvia; order Cardiida; family Cardiidae; genus Serripes; species Serripes groenlandicus. The sequence continues at coordinate 6,853,438 of JASEVX010000010.1, forward strand.
GCGAAGATACACGATATATAACCCTTTCCCACTTGCAGTAACATTTTGACGCATGATCTACAGCAGACGGCTTACTAAAACATTGCGAGAATGGAGAAGCAATTTCCATTTTTTCCACAATGTTGTTTTACATTTATTCAAAAATCATAATTTAATTTATAGAGGTATTCCATGTTTTTGACGATAACATTTCAAAATCGTCTACTGGAGATGTCCTGTATGTGGGAAAAGGTTAAAACAATATAAGTATTTAAACTTGTGTATGTCATGATGGGATACGCTCGTCAACTGTACCCTTTTGTAAACTTCTATTTCTAGGTCCCCAAAGACTCGATAATGCATGTCTGGTACGGACGACCCGCTAATGTCCAGAAAGCCAATATTATGGGTTACAGGGCCCTGTTCTCAAACTGTTGGTATTTAGATTCGTATAACAAGGGCATTATGTGGGATAAATATTATCAATGCGAGCCTTCCCCCTATTTCAAAGGTATATCACGTGATGTTATAAAGCACGGTGTATTGTTTTTGTTAACATTGCTAACATTTGCGTGAGTTCATATTTTAGTTTTGTATTTTTAGTTGTTAACATTACTAACGCAAATTTGCATGAATTCACATTTCAGTTTTGTATTTTATTTAGAACCAAATACTTATATAACACTAGGTGTAGTTACAGTTTTTAACATTACTAACGCAAATGTGCATGAATTCACATTTCAGTTTTGCATTTTTTTAGAACCAAATACTTATATTACACGAGGTGTACCTTTAAGTTGTTAACATTACTAACGCAAATTTGAATTAATTCACATTTCAGTTTTGCATTTTATTTAGAACCAAATACTTATATACTGAACAAAAAAAGAAACTTTCGCTAAGTTTGCTTGAGTATAGCTTGATGAAAACAAATATGGGGAGTCATTGTTATATATGCTTTTAAAGAGTGTTCCATGATGCATCGTTTCGTGCAAAAATGATGGCCAAAGGTTAACAGAAAATGGGGGGAAATTTGACCAAGTGAGGTAGGGATTAAAACCAAAAATAACACTTAATAACTGGTATGACCACCTTGAGTTGACCACTGCATTGCATCGCCGGCATTTCTGCCTGTGGAATATTGTTCCATTCCTGAATTAGCGCTTGACGATGTTCGTTGACGTTAGCAGGTGGGTTGGGACGACGCCTCACTCGTCTGTCCGGAATATCCCAGGCGTGATCGATCGGGTTGAGATCAGGAGTTTTACCGGGCCAGTCATCAATGAAATCAATGTCATTTGTGATAAGAAAATTTACAGTGTCTCTAGCTGTGTGAGATGTGGCATTATCATGCTGAAAAATCGAGATGTTGGCGTTGTTATGGAACAGAGGAATGACGTGATGAGCGAGAATGTCATCGCGGTAACGTTGAGCATTTAAATTGCAATTAATGACGACTAGTGGTTAACGATAACCATGGGCAATGGCTGCCCAAACCATGACAGAACCGCCACCCCGAAACGATCTCGTTCAAGAACACAACAGTCAGCATATCGTTCATTTCTCCTACGGTAGACGCGCACCCTGCCATCTGCACGATGTAAATAAAATCTGGGTTCATCCGAAAAAAGAACGGTATTCCAGTGTCGTCGTATCCAACGAGTGTGTAAAAGTGTCCAATTAAAACGATTTACACGATGACGTTGTGTTAAAACGCACCCGACGTAAGGACGTCGTCCGTGTAAACCGTTCCCCCGCAGACGATTACAAACAGTTTGCCCACTGATTCGGTTATTATGAAGACCAGGTGTGTTAGCAGCAGTAGCAGTGGCAGTTTGGAATCGATTGCGCAAATGAGTGTTCATTATATAGCGGTCTTGACCACGCGTTGTAACACGCGGACGTCAACTACGTTGCAAGTCGTCGATGCGTCCTGTCGTTCGAAATCGTGCACGAAGATTTCGTATCGCTCGACTAGAACTCCCAACATGCCTTGCAACGTCTTCTGTCGACATGCCAGCATCAAGCATGCCAATCGCACGTTCGCGTAAATTATTGGGTATTCTTGGCATACTAAAAATGCTACAATGTAAAAAAAAATAATATTTTTACAAATTTTGGAGCGTTTTCGTTCACTTGACAACAATGTCAGTAGGACGAGCCAAACAAATTGACCGAATACCACATGGGACATGTTGAACAAATTATGCACGTGCAAATCGAGTTTCACGTTGTCGACGATTAACAGTGCAAATAAAATCGATAAAATTCATGAATCCTGATAACACAGGTCAAGGCTAATATTACCTGTCTACTAACTTAACACAATTATTTCTTTAACACGACAAACACTGTGTACAAATCGGAAGTTTCTTTTTTTGTTCAGTATATTACACGAGGTGTACCTTTAAGGTGTTAACATTACTTTACTAACGCGAATTTGCATGAATTCACATTTCAGTTTCGCATTTTATATAGAACCAAATACTCATATTACACGAGGTGTAGTTTGAGTTGTTTACATTACTCACGCAAATTTGAATTCATTCACATTTCAGTTTTGCCGTTTAGTTAGAAACTAATACTTTTGTTTATTCTGTTTAACGTCTAACACTTATATTAATTCTTATTTCACACTTATTTGCATGGGCTTCTGATTCTGTTAAACGTATGACACTTATACTAATTCTTATTTTACACTTAACTCTTTCAGCGCCAAATTGTTTAAAAGTCGACTCTTCCATATTCAAAATCGGGCGTCTCCATTACTCTTGTAATCAAAGTTTGTACAATTTTGATGAACCAAAAGGCAAACAATGCTGATTTCAGGTGAGACAGCTCGTTACGAGCTGACTCGCCTGTATCAGTATTGTTTGCAAAAACCTCAATATTGCCTTTGGCGCTGAAAGGGTTAATTGCATGGAATTAACTTGTTATAGTTTGAACGTACAATTAACCCCATTTCCTACTTACTATTCGAGACTTTAAGCACTCTTGCAACCTTTTATGATCTATTGACAAACAGTGAAGATCCAGATCAGACTGTAGATGCGCTAGCAGATCTGGGTCTACATTGTTCGTAAATATCACGAGGCTGGTTTTTGCAGAGCGCCGCTCAAATACGCATGGGCGAATATAATTGAAATGTTATGATTTTGTCATATTTTACCAAATTTGACATTTGTTTTTCAAAAACTCGGGGTTCGATCCCCAGTCGCGGCACTACGGTCATGGTGGAGTGCCCTTGAGGCACATTTTCTAGCCTAGTACTGGTTTGTTTACCCAGGGATCATGAATAATTAAATTTAATTGCGCGCTAAATGACCTTAGCTGTCGATGCGCCATAAAACAATATACATTCATTCATTCATTCAAAAACTCGGTATGGGGGATTTTTGTATGACGTGGCTCATGATAGTATTTACGCCTTCTAGATGTTAGTTTGTGGATTCTTACATTTGTTTATTACATTTTAGTTTATCTAAACAACTCGCAATTTAATGATGGTCACTATGTCTTCTGTATGACAGATACTTGTTGTGGTGAAAATCGATTTCATTCTTTCTTTGCTTCCCCCTCCCCCACTATTTTTTGTAAATGCATGTTGCAAAATACGTGAAATGTTATCATTAATATAGTATTGCAGTGTGTTGTCAGATAGTTAACTTAACCCTTTCACATAAATTGATGTCTTCTGACGTATCTGCAGCAGACGAATTTTCAGTATATTGTTGAAAATAGAGACATTGCTCATGGTGAGGAATTTCTTCTTTTGTCACAATGTTTTAAACTCTATTCAATGATTATACCAACGCTTACAGAGAATTTCCATAATTATGCCTCGATGTTTCCAAAAACTTCGTTTGTTGTATGCGGGAAAGGGTTAAACATTTGAAAATGGTTATGATGTATATATATATAATATATGCAATCAAAAAGTAAGGAAATTATCTAGGTCGCACTTATTTGTGTGTTTATTGTTTGAAATGCTCAAGTTATTACAATAGTGCAGAAGTCCAGATAAGGAGGGTTTTTCAGCTCTTTTTCCCACAATTTCTCTCTTATTATTAGAGCAAACCTTATGTTGTGGGTACTCAAAGGAATCGTCTCACTGAGACGATTCTTTTGAGTACCCACATCATAGGGTTAGTGGGTCAACTAAGGATTTTTTTTCCCATTGCCTCTCACCTCTGATTTATGTGAGAAAGTAGTCAGTGGCTTCGAAAGAATGTTGTGCAAGTACTGGTGTGGGAAAGCCAGGAAAACATGGGTAGGTGCACTGACCGCCGTGATATGACCAAAGCTGTTGAAAGCGGCGTTAAACTCCCAAACAAACAAACAAACAACTAAGGATTTAAGAACATGCTAAACGCTCCTTATCTAGAACTCTCTATAAGTTTAGTATTTAGTTGGTTAAACCATGTATTTTTGAAAGGTTAGAAACTGTTTCCCGTATCCGCTTTAACTGGCGTTTTTCAAATAAAACTAGAGACATTGTCTTACTCTGCTTTTACACATATACTAAATGAGTGTGAATTGTTTTGGTTTGGTCTGTTTACGCCATTTCCCATCTGCATACTTATTTTGACATCTATATCAGATAACTTTTGCAGATATTCTGGGAGAAGGAGAAATTGTTCATAATGAACAATTTCCCGTTTTATCATAATTGTTTACGCTCTAGTCATATATTTGTATACATGTTTTCAAAGTCGTCTGCTGCAGATTTTTTGCATATGGGAAAAGTTTAATACTTTTCATAGTCATTTTTCGTATCATTTTATTTCTGTATTTTTATCTGAACAATTACTACCACTAAAGGGAAATAACCCCAGAAATGCACGCGTGAACATGTAACTTGATTAAACGTAGCCACTTGTTATTCTGTTTTGACAACATGAAGATTGTCATAAACACATCAAGGGTTGTCATAAAAGTTTAATTTAAACAGTTGTAATGTATCTGTGAAGCATGTGAGCCGTCCCTTGAGAAAACCAACATTGTGGACTCTGCGTAAAGTATCGACCCCGATCAGCCTAAGCATAACGCACAGGCCATACCGGATATACACTTTTCACCTCCTGTGGATTTTCTGTTTCAGGAATCGCTACTCTATCTATTCCCCTTTAGACGGAATGTGTCGGCCGGATCAGTCTGCGCGGACAGCGCAGGCTGATCTGGTCGATACATTACGCAGATGTGTATATATATGAGCCGTCCCGCGAGAAAACCAACATTGTGGACTCTGCGTAAAGTATCGACACGGATTAGCCTAAGCGTCCAGCGCAGGCTAACCCGGACAGACACTTTTTCGCCTCCTGTTGATTTTCTGTTTCGGGAATCCTTATTCTACACACCTATACCTCCGAGACGGAATGTGTCGGCCCGGATTAGTCTGCGCGGACTGCGCAGGCTGATGTGGGTCGATATAGTACGTAGAGGCCGCTTATTCTGTTTAATTAACAAAGCGAACAAACAAAGAAGACACGTGTTAAGGCGTACTGTGTTTTGTTTTATTTGTGTCCTCTGGCTAGACCAGAATTCTCATTGTTTGTTTGGTCCGCTCTGACCAACAAATGAAACATTATCGAAATATACTGAAAGTAAATATGAGCCTGTTTATGGGAAAATAATCAAAATATACAAGCTTGCTTTTTTGTGAACAGTATAGAACCAGATCAGGATGTGTATCCACGCAGTCTTGTATTACGAATAAGGTCACCGTTTCGGAAGTTCTGATAGAACTATACACGTTTCTTTTTGTGAACTGGTTTTAAATTTGATGTGGAATTCCGCTAATTATTCACTTAATCTACTTTCATTTACAGTTACGTCATATATGTCAACCAAGCGAAAATCAGGAAACACACTTCATTTCCTTATAATATCGTTTAAATATTCATTTCTTTTTGGAAGCCAGGCTTAGGTATTTTTTTTTGAAAATATGAGTTATTCATTTTGAGAGGGTTTATTTATAACAATGTTTATATACATTTTGTAGAGGAAGATGAGAAAGGTAAACTGCTCGGAGGGGAGGCGTGTTTATGGTCGGAGTATATCACATCGGACACGTTAATGACATTCATGTGGTGAGTATGTCAACATGGAAATCGACCCTTGGCGTCAGGTGATAAGGGGGTCTTGTTGCATCTACGTATAGTGAAAGTACAGTGATGCACTGGTAGAGCGTGGGCCTCTCATACCACCAAAAGTCCCTGGCCCGAATATCGTGATGAGCGGGTTCTGCCCTTTTATAGCTCGTCTATTCGAATACTATGAGAGCTACTACTACAGTCACTTGTGCGTCGGCGTCGGCGTCGGCGTTGGCGTCGGCGTTGGCGTCGGCGTTACATCTTTGGTTAAAGTTTTGCATGCAAGGCTTTTTCTCAAAAGCCACAGATGCTATTGCTTTAAAACTTCACACACTTATTGGATATCATCAAATGACCTTCCATGTCAAGTCCCAAAACTCTATATCAGACTTTGATACAATAATGCCCCTTTTTCTACTTAGAAATTCTGGTTAAAGTTTGCGTGCAACTACATTAAGAGTCCATATCTCTGTATTTACTTAATGCATTGCATTGAAACTTTATACAACCCTTCCCAACCATCACACCTATGTAGAAGTAATAGCCCTTTTTTTTACTTTGAAATTCTGGTTAAGGTTTTGCGTGCAACGACATTAAGAGTCCATATCCTAGTAACTACTTGATGCATTTGCATTGAAACTTTATACAACCCTTTCCAACCATCACACCTATATAAACAATCAAGTTTGATAACTCTTTCCAGCATATAATGCAAATTATGGCCCTGTATTTGCATGCAAAACGTTAACCGTACTTTCATGGATGTATCTCAGTAACCACTAATCATATTGACTTGAAACTTCATTCATATCTTCATGGGTGTCAGACAGTCAAGTTAGATAACTCTTGTATGAATTTACGTAATGATTTAAAACTTCAATATAGGCTTTCAAGGTATCAACCAGAAAATTTGTTTAAAAACGCCTTCGTGGCTTCAATTTTAATTTTATTGAAGGTTTCGAGGATCTCTTCTCGAAATGTAAAATGACCCCCTTATTTCCAGGCCCCGTTCGTCGGCCCCAGCTGAAAGATTATGGAGCGCTAAAAGCCAAACTGACCTTGGAAATGCTGCCCGTAGGATTCAAGAACAAAGATGTCGAATGATCTAGTAAGTGATATTTAGTTCGAGTTTTGTTTTTGTTATTTATCGTGGATCAAAAGATCGTTTTACTACAACACCTCAACTTCCTAGTATATTCAGAAAACAACACTGTTGTTATTAACTGTTTTTCAAAAAGAAAATTTGGCATCGTCGTCATCTGCGTCGTCACAAAACTTGAACCGTACCTCATGAATTTTAAAACCGTTTAACATTTTCAAATGAAACTTCGTACACATGGTCCTAGGAACAAACTGCATGTCTATACCAAGTCACATAACTCTAGCTGTAATAATTAATCAGTAATGCCCCTTTTTCGAGTTTGAAAAAAGCAGGCGAGCGTTGGCGTTCGCTTGTGGTGCTCTGTTTGGCACACCGGCAATTGTCTTGTGTAGACATACAACTCAAAGACCTTGGTACATAATGTAATGAAAAACAAACATAACAATAAAGTGCCTACAAACGACATACATTGCTGGCGTTCCATACAATCGTGTTGAAAATCATTCTCTTTTTAATACAATACAGTAAACTTTATTGCGTAAAACATACAAACGTGTTTAAAGCAACATACAGTTTAACACAAACACATGAATTTCGTAAAGGAACAAAAGAAAACATACATTTTTCACACAATCCTGTTGAAATGTATTCAATACATATAATTTCAAACTATTCACATTTCTTTTTTCCCTCCCACAGCCGTGGTCTCCCTACCGGCCATATTGGTGGACCAGATTATTGTTTGAGATATACAGACGGGCCGCTCGGTGGACACAACCCACTAGACCCGTCCTTTACACAGAGGTCTATTGGCACACTCGTGGACGGAGATTATTCAGTTGTGGAAGGTTCCATTAAAAACAGAGTGGCGGTCACTCTCATCACAGATTATCAACATGTTTGTATTTAACTTATTCTCTCTCTATCGCTGTTTATGCTTTTTCAGAAAAAACGTCTTGTGGAAACTTTTCCTCAAGAGTGCTCCCTTTTGGCATGCTTCCGATTTTCCAAATATGCTCAACTTTATAAGTTCACCAGATTCATGTAAGAGGCTATTGTGATCACTCAATTAACTTTGAAAACTATGGCCGCCATTGCGCGGTACTCGTTTTTATTATGTGTTTATATTCGAAACAATCTTCTCGAAATCAGCTGACCCACTTTAAAAAAAATGGCATACATTTACATTTAGTAACTCTGCCGTGTTTTAACATTATTTTGATTCGTTAAGAAAATGGCCACCAGGTGTCTGAACTTGTTTCCCTATATGTACATCGATATGGTAAAGACTGTCGAAGAGCTTTGAGATTTGGTATTAGGCAAGACCCAATGCTACTCTATGAACTTATGTCCCTGTGTTAAAAATGGCCCCACCCTGGGGACAGGGAATTGCTCTTCCAACGTGATAATATGTCGAAAAGATATCGGTACAACATTGTGTGACACAATTACTGCATAACTTAACTTCGTCAGGTAAACATGAGGCTTACTAAGTCCACCATAACGCGTGTAAATATCAGTTCAAACCCGAATATTCTCTGAGTTTAACCCTATACCACTTGCAGACGCATTTTGATGCCACTGCAGCAGACGTCTTTTGACAACTTCATTCAATGATTATACCATTCATTCATAGAGATATTCCATATTTTTGCCTAGATATTTTCAAAGTCGTCTGCTGTAGATTCATTCCATCGGATAAAAGGGTAACCCCTTCCCACATACAGCAAATCTGCAGCATACGATTTTAAAAATGTGTACTCATAAATATGGAAAATCTCTATAATTGTAGGTATAATTACTGAAAAAAGTTGAAAACATTGTGGCAAAAGAAAAAATTGCTCGTTTTTAAAAAGATGTCTGTTGCAGATTTGTTCCATGTGATAACGATTTAATATTCATATAGCCATGTTCTATTTCAGTACCTACCCTTAGTGAACATAGTACTGACTGGAGTTGGTGTTTATTTCATCATCGTTGCATCAAAGTGCTTGAGAAGAAAGAGCATGTTTTCTTGATGGTACCTCATCGCTCAAAGTTAGTGTTAATTAAGCATGAGCTGTGATATCTCAAAAGACACATATCATCAGACAGTGATTGCTTTCTCCGCAGCTAAAGTTCACTCAATATTTAACACCTTTCAACTTGAAGAAGACACGCATCTGCAGCAGTCGTCTTTTGAAAACAGTGTGACAAAAGGGGAAATTGCTCATGATGAGCAATTTCTCTTTTTGCTGCAATGTTTGCATCACTTAAAAATAATTAAACCTTAATTTATAGATTGATGAATCCTTTTCATATCTTATTTGTTGAAGACCCAAAAGCAAAACAACATAAATGATAGAAAATGTAGGTCGACAGTCAAAAAAGGAGTTCCTTAAATGATGGACTTTTTTCATTCAAGTAAATTATTTGTTGAACATGTAATAATTGTTCATAGATTTTATATCTTGGCCATATTTTAAAGTGGAATATGTGCTTAAACAGATGATTATTTTTACCGTATTGACAAAGGACGGTATGACTCGTCAAAGCTTGATAATCATTCAGATGTGTTTGTTTACCCGAACTAGGTATCACCTTATCCTCATAGTATATTTATGTAATGGGTACAGTCTTCAAAAGACTTATAATCATTGAACATCACTGAGCCGTCCCTCGAAAAATCCAACAGTATGGCCTCAGGGGGTATAGAGTAATGAATCCGAAACAGAAAATCCACAGGAGGCGAAAAGTGTATCCGGGTAAGCCTGCGCGGCATTCCCAGGCTGATCCGGTCGATACTTTACGCAGAGTCCACAGTGTAGGTTTTCTCGCGGCATTTCATTTATGTAATGAGTAGTCTTAAAAAGACTTATAATCATTGAACATGTAGTCTTTCTTCATACGTGTATACAATTCATATTCATTGTTATACTTGTAGTAGCTATTGCAAAAGGTCATACATGTTAGATAAGACGTGTTTTCACTGATATATCAAAATACATCTTTTAAAATATATGTCACCTTCGTTCATTATGAGTGTTATAATGTGTATTAATTATATTATTTTTATAATTAATATAGTTTATGTTAAAAAGAGAAGAGAAAGTAATTAAGTTATATTATTAAAATGTTGAAAGTCCACAACAAAATCTCTCAAACCCCTAACACAGGGTTTAATAAACACTGAGACTGAACACCTGCCTGACGATAACTAAATATATCTAATTTCTCGGTTAAGTACGTGCTCAAGGTTAGACGTTAGGGTCTTATGAACGAAGCTCTGGTTTCTAAATAATGGAGTGTACATGGATTATACTCGGCTACAGTTACTCCAGGGGTTAATAGTTCGAACCCCAGCGCGGCTAACATTATTTCCGACGCTTGACGAAAGTCACTGTGACAAGCGTCATTCTTCTCCCTCCAATGGGCTAACAGTCTTTGTGGAAAAGCAGCCAGTTGTTTGGAAATACTGTTGTGCTGAGTTCAAGTGTGATTAAGTTAGGAAACACATGGGTAGGTGAACTGGTCGACGCGATATGACTGAAATATTATTGAAAACGGCATTAAACCCACATCAAACAGTCAGCTACAGCTGATTCCAATAACTCGAACATGGGATAATTCGAATATATCGTTTGACTCAAACCGGATTTGTGATTTGAAAACAGCGAAGCAGCAGTTCTGATAGCTCATACAAACTCATACGATCAATCAGAACTACTGCTACGCTGTTTTCTTTCATATGATTTATATAACAGGCTTAGTTTTTCATAATAAACACGTACGCTTTATAAACCTGAATTACGAAGGTTATCACAGGCTTAGTTTTTCGTAATGAACACGTACGCTTTATAAACCTGAATTACGAAGGTTATCACAGACTTAGTTTTTCGTAATGAACACGTACGCTTTATAAACCTGAATTACGAAGCTGACAATACATTAATGAATTAAGTATAACTTTAGGGATTACTCGAACACGTCGATAACTCGAAGGTCATTTTCTGGTTCGATACATCGAGAGTCCACCGTACACAGCTGTATACATTAATGCATTGAGTATAACTTTAGGGATCACTGAAACACGTCGATAACTCGAAGGTCATTTTCTGGTTCGATACATCGAGAGTCCACCGTACACATCTGTATACATTAATGAATTAAGTATAACTTTAGGGATCACTGAACACGTCGATAACTCGAAGGTCATTTTCCGGTTTGATACATCGAGAGTCCACCGTACACAGCTGTACACACTTGTAGACAAGGGAGATCTGGATCAGGTTGTAAAGGGACACCTTTCTACCTGAAATGTCGCTGGCATATATCCATATACAGTACGCAGCCACTGTCATCCAAACTATATTGCTCAAGTTTCTATTCGTAAATGTTGTAAATATCTTTGGGTTTTCTATTCCATTCGATTGTATTTATTGTTGTTTTTATTTAGAGTTTTTTATTAATTTATTTAGGCATACGATTAATTCTGACATGTAGCAGTACATTGTTGATGCTTTATCCAGAACAGACGACTTCTTATACCTAACGCTGCAGCTGTAGTTTAAAAGTAGAATTTTGAAAAAATGATAATTTCTAACATTGTTTACAAATTGGTGTCAAAGCTATTTACTTTTAACAAATACTTAACAAAGGGTAGTAATAACTTTCCCTCCTTTGCGCTCAAGGTTGTGGGGTCAGCATTACTACGACTGACTCGCTGTCGGCCGAATAAATGGACCTGTAGTACTGGAAACACCCAGGAAACGCCGAGATATAACTGAACAATTGTTGAAAGCGGCGTTAAACACCACTACAGATCTAGATCAGCCTGTGTATCTGCACACTGATCAAGATATACATAGTTCACATATTACTGACGTTTGCTTGTTAGAGAAGTCTGTAACCTATAACCACAATGTTCTCAATGGTTAATACAGTCGCTTATAGAGATTTTCTACACATGTATCTATATATATGTTCAAGTCGTCTGGAAAGATTTAAAGGAACTGAATCAACATACTTGTTTTTGTTAGGGGGTTTATTGTTCGAGGTTGTATAGACATAAATAATGTTCTTATTTTACATCCATATTAATTGAATGTGCTTATTTTGTCATGTTAATTAAACTATTTCTGGGTCATTAGATTTGATCATTAATTTAAATCGGAGTTCCTTTTCGTTTCTGTCCCAGGTAAAGTGGTACCCTTATCCGTACTAACTTTCACAGCGTCGGCGTCGGGTGTCGGAGGTCGCGGGTTCGATACCCGAACAGGTCATACCCAGATACTGAAAAATGGTAGTAATGGTTTTCCCTCGTTTGCGCTCATGGATGTGGGGTTAGCATGACGACTAACTCACTGATGCCAGTAGAACTGGTAAAGTACCAAGGAAACGCCGCGAAATGACTGAACAATTGTTGAATGCGGCGTAAAACAACATACAAACAAACAGAACAAATGTGTACAGATGTGGGCGACACCGGTTGTCAATCTAGGCGGTCGAACCCCAGACTGTCAACATTCTTTCCAACGTTTGACAGAAGTCAATATGTAATACAAGCGTCATACACCAATTGAATAACAGTCCACGTGGAAACGTAGCCAGTTGCCTGAAAAGGCTGCTATATGGAATACTGTTCTGATAACCGTGCATATCTTGATCAGGCTGTGCGGAACCGTATGCTGATATGGGTCTACTCTTTTCACGAAAGCCAAAATTTAACCTTTGTTTTATTTACGAGCTCAAATATCGCCTAATCGACCAGTACCAATTTGGGAAGTGTTGCGTATACGAAAGGGTATGTCAATAATAACGGCACAATTAAATTACATCAAAATACTTTAACAATGTTACTAATGGCTCTCAAGGTTGAGGGGTTAGCATTAGGACTGACTCGCTGGTGTAAGGTTAAATGAACCAGTTGTACTGGTAAATTACCCACGAAACGCTGTGATATAACTGATAAGTTGTTGTACTGGTAAATTACCCACGAAACGCCGTGATATAACTGACAAGTTGTTGTACTTAGGAAATAGATCTCATTTTGAGTGATATACCGGCTCGTATATCACGATTGGGAGTTCAGGTGTGTAGTAATTAATCACAAAGGCCGGATGGCCTGAGTGATTAATTTATACACACCTGAACGACACACCGTGATATAAGAGCCGGTATATCACTCAAAATGAGATCTATTTCAATTCTAGCACTCGTTTATAACTTAAAGGGATACAAATTAAGGGGAACTAGGTTTTGACAGGACGTTGTTTTCCTTGATAAAATCACGTGTAGGCTATTCTATCTTTACTCCCCATTGTATTTGTTTTGGAAATATTCGATTTTTTCAACTAACAAAACATTTTGAAATCAGTTTTATTAACAGTCTTTGAACATTTTATTTTTATTAAAACTATTTCAATTGTTCTTAAACTCATCATGGGCAATTAGTTACTGTCTCATTCTAACACAACGTTTTCGACCGCGCCAAAAATGTTGGTAAAACACGTGAATGACGTCATTTAAAATAATAACGTCACCGTTACAATTCAAATTTCCAAACGGCATTTACAACAAAATCTCGTGACTTCATTCATAAAATGTCAAACCCAACGTAGTAACGCATGCGCTCTGAGAAACGTTGTATGAAAAAAACTCGGGAGGGAATTTCAACAGCCGAAAATAGTTCCGGAAACTTAGAGTGATATACTGCATTTAGATCACGCTCAAATCCTTCTTTGTGTATAGAAGGGAAATTGTCAATAGTGTTAGAATGGTAAATTACCCACGAAACGCCGTGATATAACTGACTAAGTTGTAGTACTGGTAAATTACCCACGAAACGCCGTGATATAACTGACAAGTTGTTGTACAGGTAAATTACCCACGAAACGCCGTGATATAACTGACAAGTTGTTGTACAGGTAAATTACCCACGAAACGCCGTGTTATAACTGACTAAGTTGTTGTACAGGTAAATTACCCACGAAACGCCGTGATATAACTGACAAGTTGTTGTACAGGTAAATTACCCACGAAACACCGTGTTATAACTGACAAGTTGTTGTACTGGTAAATTACCCACGAAACGCCGTGATATAACTGACAAGTTGTTGTACAGGTAAATTACCCACGAAACGCCGTGATATAACTGACTAAGTTGTTGTACAGGTAAATTACCCACGAAACGCCGTGATATAACTGACTAAGTTGTTGTACAGGTAAATTACCCACGAAACGCCGTGATATAACTGACTAAGTTGTTGTACAGGTAAATTACCCACGAAACGCCGTGATATAACTGACTAAGTTGTTGTACAGGTAAATTACCCACGAAACGCCGTGATATAACTGACAAGTTGTTGTACTGGTAAATTACCCACGAAACGCCGTAATATAACTGACTAAGTTGTTGTACTGGTAAATTATCCACGAAACGCCGTGTTATAACTGACAAGTTGTTGTACTGGTAAATTACCCACGAAACGCCGTGATATAACTGACAAGTTGTTGTACTGGTAAATTACCCACGAAACGCCGTGATATAACTGACTAAGTTGTTGTACGGGTAAATTATCCACGAAACGCCGTGTTATAACTGACAAGTTGTTGTACAGGTAAATTACCCACGAAACGCCGTAATCTAACTGACAAGTTGTTGTACTGATAAATGACCCACGAAACGCCGTAATCTAACTGACAAGTTGTTGTACTGGTAAATGACCCACGAAACGCCGTGATATAACTGACAAGTTGTTGTACAGGTAAATTACCCACGAAACGCCGTGATATAACTGACTAAGTTGTTGTACAGGTAAATTACCCACGAAACGCCGTGATATAACTGACAAGTTGTTGTACAGGTAAATTACCCACGAAACGCCGTGATATAACTGACAAAGTTGTTGAACTGGTAAATTACCCACGAAACGCCGTGATATAACTGACAAGTTGTTGTACAGGTAAATTACCCACGAAACGCCGTGATATAACTGACTAAGTTGTTGTACTGGTAAATGACCCACGAAACGCCGTGATATAACTGACAAGTTGTTGTAAAGGTAAATTACCCACGAAACGCCGTGATATAACTGACAAGTTGTTGTACAGGTAAATTACCCACGAAACGCCGTGATATAACTGACTAAGTTGTTGTACAGGTAAATTACCCACGAAACGCCGTGATATAACTGACTAAGTTGTTGTACTGGTAAATTACCCACGAAACGCCGTGATATAACTGACAAGTTGTTGTACAGGTAAATTACCGACGAAACGCCGTGATATAACTGATAAGTTGTAGTACTGGTAAATTACCCACGAAACGCCTTGATATAACTGACAAGTTGTTGTACAGGTAAATTACCCACGAAACGCCGTGATATAACTGACTAAGTTGTTGTACTGGTAAATTACCCACGAAACGCCGTATTATAACTGACAAGTTGTTGTACAGGTAAATTACCCACGAAACGCCGTGATATAACTGACTAAGTTGTTGTACAGGTAAATTACCCACGAAACGCCGTGATATAACTGACAAGTTGTTGTACTGATAAATGACCCACGAAACGCCGTGATATAACTGACTAAGTTGTTGTACTTAGGAAATAGATCTCATTTTGAGTGATATACCGGCTCGTATATCACGATTGGGAGTTCAGGTGTGTAGTAATTAATCACGAAGGCCGAATGGCCTGAGTGATTAATTTAAACACACCTGAACGACACATCGTGATATAAGAGCCGGTATATCACTCAAAATGAGATCTATTTCAATTCTAGCACTTTTTTTATAACTTAAAGGGATACAAATTAAGGGTGAACTATGTTTTGACATGACGTTGTTTTCCTTGATAAAATAACGTGTAGGCTATTCTATCTTTACTCCCCATTGTATTTGTTTAGATAATATTCGACTTTTTCAACTAACAAAACATTTTGAAATCAGTTATATTAACAGTCTATGAACATTTTATTTTTATTATACTTTTTCAATTGTTCTTAAACTCATCATGAGCAATTTCTTACTGTCTCATTCTAACACAACGTTTTCGAGCGCGCCAAAAATGTTGGTAAAACACGTGAATGACGTCATTTAAACAATAACGTCACCGTTACAATTCAAATTTCCAAACGGCATTTACAACAAAAGCTCGTGACTTCATTCATAAAATGTCAAGCCCAACGTAGTAACGCATTGCGCTCTGAGAAACGTTGTATGAAAAATACGCGGGAGGGAATTTCAACAGCCAAAAATAGTTCCGGAAATTTAGAGTGATATACTGCATTTAGATCACGCTCAAATCCTTCTTTGTGTATAGAAGAGAAATTGTCAATAGTGTTAGAATGGTAAATTACCCACGAAACGCCGTGTTATAACTGACAAGTTGTTGTACTGGTAAATTACCCACGAAACGCCGTGATATAACTGACAAGTTGTTGTACAGGTAAATTACCCACGAAACGCCGTGATATAACTGACTAAGTTGTTGTACAGGTAAATTACCCACGAAACGCCGTGATATAACTGACTAAGTTGTTGTACAGGTAAATTACCCACGAAACGCCGTGATATAACTGACAAGTTGTTGTACAGGTAAATTACCCACGAAACGCCGTGTTATAACTGACAAGTTGTTGTACTGGTAAATTACCCACGAAACGCCGTGATATAACTGACTAAGTGGTTGTACTGGTAAATTACCCACGAAACGCCGTGATATAACTGACAAGTTGTTGTACAGGTAAATTACCCACGAAACGCCGTGATATAACTGACAAGTTGTTGTACTGATAAATTACCCACGAAACGCCGTGATATATCTGACTAAGTTGTTGTACAGGTAAATTACCCACGAAACGCCGTGATATAACTGACAAGTTGTTGTACAGGTAAATTACCCACGAAACGCGTGATATAACTGACAAGTTGTTGTACTGATAAATTACCACGAAACGCCGTGATATAACTGACTAAGTTGTTGTACTGGTAAATTACCCACGAAACGCCGTGATATAACTGACTAAGTTGTTGTACTGGTAAATTACCCACGAAACGCCGTGATATAACTGACAAGTTGTTGTACAGGTAAATTACCCACGAAACGCCGTGATATAACTGACTAAGTTGTTGTACTGGTAAAATTACCCACGAAACGCCGTGATATAACTGACAAGTTGTTGTACAGGTAAATTACCCACGAAACGCCGTGATATAACTGACTAAATTGTTGTACAGGTAATAACCCACGAAACGCCGTGATATAACTGACAAGTTGTTGTACAGGTAAATTACCCACGAAACGCCGTGATATAACTGACAAGTTGTTGTAACTGGTAAATTACCCACGAAACGCCGTGATATAACTGACAAGTTGTTGTACAGGTAAATTACCCACGAAACGCCGTGATATAACTGACTAAGTTGTTGTACTGGTAAATTACCCACGAAACGCCGTAATATAACTGACAAGTTGTTGTACTGGTAAATTACCCACGAAACGCCGTGATATAACTGACAAGTTGTTGTACTGGTAAATTACCCCACGGAACGCCGTGATATAACTGACAAGTTGTTGTACTGGTAAATTACCCACGAAACGCCGTGATATAACTGACAAGTTGTTGTACTGATAAATTACCCACGAAACGCCGTGATATAACTGACTAAGTTGTTGTACTGGTAAATTACCCACGAAACGCCGTGTTATAACTGACAAGTTGTTGTACAGGTAAATTACCAACGAAACGCCGTGATATAACTGACTAAGTTGTTGTACTGGTAAATTACCCACGAAACGCCGTGATATAACTGACAAGTTGTTGTACAGGTAAATTACCCACGAAACGCCGTGATATAACTGACTAAGTTGTTGTACAGGTAAATTACCCACGAAACGCCGTGATATAACTGACAAGTTGTTTGTACAGGTAAATTACCCACGAAACGCCGTGATATAACTGACAAGTTGTTGTACTGGTAAATTACCACGAAACGCCGTGATATAACTGACTAAGTTGTTGTACTGGTAAATTACCCACGAAACGCCGTGATATAACTGACAAGTTGTTGTACAGGTAAATTACCCACGAAACGCCGTGATATAACTGACAAGTTGTTGTACTGGTAAATTACCCACGAAACGCCGTGATATAACTGACTAAGTTGTTGTACTGGTAAATTACCCACGAAACGCCGTGATATAACTGACAAGTTGTTGTACTGGTAAATTACCCACGAAACGCCGTGATATAACTGACTAAGTTGTTGTACTGGTAAATTACCCACGAAACGCCGTGATATAACTGACTAGTTGTTGTACAGGTAAATACCCACGAAACACCGTGATATAACTGACAAGTTGTTGTACAGGTAAATTACCCACGAAACGCCGTGTTATAACTGACAAGTTGTTGTACAGGTAAATTACCCACGAAACGCGTGATATAACTGACAAGTTGTGTACAGGTAAATTACCCACGAAACGCCGTGTTATAACTGACTAAGTTGTTGTACTGGTAAATGACCCACGAAACGCCGTGATATAACTGAGTAAGTTGTTGTACAGGTAAATTACCCACGAAACGCCGTAATATAACTGACAAGTTGTTGTAGTGGTAAATTACCCACGAAACGCCGTGATATAACTGACTAAGTTGTTGTACAGGTAAATTACCACGAAACACCGTGATATAACTGACAAGTTGTTGTACAGGTAAATTACCCACGAAACGCCGTGTTATAACTGACAAGTTGTTGTACAGGTAAATTACCAACGAAACGCCGTGATATAACTGACTAAGTTGTTGTACTGGTAAATTACCCACGAAACGCCGTGATATAACTGACAAGTTGTTGTACAGGTAAATTACCCACGAAACGGCCGTGATATAACTGACAAGTTGTTGTACTGGTAAATTACCCACGAAACGCCGTGATATAACTGACTAAGTTGTTGTACTGGTAAATGACCCACGAAACGCCGTGATATAACTGACTAAGTGTTGTACAGGTAAATTACCCACGAAACGCCGTAATATAACTGACAAGTTGTTGTAGTGGTAAATTACCCACGAAACGCCGTGATATAACTGACAAGTTGTTGTACAGGTAAATTACCCACGAAACGCCGTGATATAACTGATAAGTTGTTGTACAGGTAAATGACCCACGAAACGCCGTAATATAACTGACAAGTTGTTGTACAGGTATAACTGACAAGTTGTTGTACTGATAAATTACCCACGAAAACGCCGTGATATAACGGACAAGTTGTTGTACTGGTAAATTACCCACGAAACGCCGTGATATAACTGACAAGTTGTTGTACTGGTAAATTACCCACGAAACGCCGTGATATAACTGATAAGTTGTTGTACAGGTAAATTACCCACGAAACACCGTGATATAACTGACAAGTTGTTGTACAGGTAAATTACCCACGAAACGCCGTGATATAACTGACAAGTTGTTGTACAGGTAAATTACCCACGAAACGCCGTGATATAACTGACAAGTTGTTGTACAGGTAAATTACCCACGAAACACCGTGATATAACTGACAAGTTGTTGTACTGGTAAATTACCCACGAAACGCCGTGATATAACTGATAAGTTGTTGTACAGGTAAATTACCCACGAAACGCCGTGATATAACTGACTAAGTTGTTGTACAGGTAAATTACCCACGAAACGCCGTGATATAACTGACAAGTTGTTGTACAGGTAAATTACCCACTAAACGCCGTGATATAACTGGCAAGTTGTTGTACTGGTAAATTACCCACGAAACGCCGTGATATAACTGACAAGTTGTTGTACTGGTAAATTACCCACGAAACGCCGTGATATATCTGACTAAGTTGTTGTACAGGTAAATTACCCACGAAACGCCGTGATATAACTGACAAGTTGTTGTACAGGTAAATTACCCACGAAACGCCGTGATATAACTGACTAAGTTGTTGTACAGGTAATTACCCACGAAACACCGTGATATAACTGACAAGTTGTTGTACAGGTAAATTACCCACGAAACGCCGTGTTATAACTGACAAGTTGTTGTACAGGTAAATTACCAACGAAACGCCGTGATATAACTGACTAAGTTGTTGTACTGGTAAATTACCCACGAAACGCCGTGATATAACTGACAAGTTGTTGTACAGGTAAATTACCCACGAAACGCCGTGATATAACTGACTAAGTTGTTGTACAGGTAAATTACCCACGAACGCCGTGATATAACTGACAAGTTGTTGTACAGGTAAATTACCCACGAAAAGCCGTGATATAACTGACAAGTTGTTGTACTGGTAAATTACCCACGAAACGCCGTGATATAACTGACTAAGTTGTTGTACTGGTAAATTACCCACGAAACGCCGTGATATAACTGACAAGTTGTTGTACAGGTAAATTACCCACGAAACCGCCGTGATATAACTGACAAGTTGTTGTACTGGTAAATTACCCACGAAACGCCGTGATATAACTGACTAAGTTGTTGTACTGGTAAATTACCCACGAAACGCCGTGATATAACTGACAAGTTGTTTGTACTGGTAAATTACCCACGAAACGCCGTGATATAACTGACTAAGTTGTTGTACTGGTAAATTACCCACGAAACGTCGTGATATAACTGACTAGTTGTTGTACAGGTAAATTACCCACGAAACACCGTGATATAACTGACAAGTTGTTGTACAGGTAAATTACCCACGAAACGCCGTGTTATAACTGACAAGTTGTTGTACAGGTAAATTACCCACGAAACGCCGTGATATAACTGACAAGTTCTTGTACAGGTAAATTACCCACGAAACGCCGTGT
>JASEVX010000010.1:6874629-6984629 GCA_031761405.1 Serripes groenlandicus
TTTCATTTATAGTCAGAAAACAACACTGTTGTTATTAACTGTTTTTCAAAAAGAAAATCAAGGTATTTGTGATACTTCCTAGGAACAATACACATGTATAAACCAAGTCACATAACTCTGGCTTTGATAATTAATCAGTAATGCCCCTTTTTCGACTCAGAAAAAAGTAACGAGCGTTGGCGCTCGCTTGTGGTGCTCTTGTTTGTTCATAAAAGGTAAAAAACATACATTTTTCCATACAATCCTGTTGAAAAAAAAATTAATATAATTTCAAACTATTCGCAATTTCTTTTTTCCATCCATAGCCGTTGATCTCCCTACCGGCCATATTGGTGTGACCAGATTATTGTTTGAGATAGTACACGACGGGCCGCTCGGTGGACACAACCCACTAGACCCGTCCTTTACACAGAGGTCTATTGACACAATCGTGGACGGAGATTATTCCGTTGTGGAAGGTTCCCATTAACAACAGAGTGGCGGTCACTCTCATCACAGATTATCAACATGTTTGTATTTAACTAATTCTCTATCGCTTTTTCTGCTATTTCGGAACCGTTTTGTGGAAACATTTCCTCAAAAGTGCTCCCTTTGCCATGCATCAATCTCCAAACTTCTGATTTT
Organism: Serripes groenlandicus; assembly: GCA_031761405.1. Classification (NCBI taxonomy): domain Eukaryota; kingdom Metazoa; phylum Mollusca; class Bivalvia; order Cardiida; family Cardiidae; genus Serripes; species Serripes groenlandicus. The sequence continues at coordinate 6,875,254 of JASEVX010000010.1, forward strand.
CCAAAATATGCAAAACTTTATTAGTTCACCAGATTCATGTAAGAGGCTCTTGTGTTACTCAATTAACGTTGAAAAATATGGCCACCATTGCGCGGTACTCGTTTATACCCCCAGATACATAGTATATGGGGGATTTATAGGAGTCGCGCTTGTCGGATGGTCGGTTAGTCGTTGGTCTGTGGACCCTTCTTGTGAACACTATTTCTCAGCAACCCTTGGTAAGAATTCAATATAACTTCACAAGAATGATTGATACCAAGCCTAGTTGTGCATATTGTTGGAGCGTGTTACACTGGGGAATTATTAGCTTTGCTCAAGGTGAGTTATGTGATCGCCTTTTGTCCGGCGTCTGTCGTGCGTCAACTTCTTCTCCTCAGTAAACCAGCTTGGTCAATTGGGATGAATCTTCACAGAAAGCATCCTCTCAATGACCTCACCAGATTTCTTTAATTTTTTGGGATCCATGCAGAATTCTGGTTTCCATGGCAACGAAATGAAAAAAACTTCAAAATTCTTCTTTTCCCGAACTGGTTGGCAGATTTTCAAATAATTTGTAGAAATGTTCCTTGGATGACCCCTCTATCAGATTCCTTCAAGCCATGTTGATTGTTGTGTGAGATAACCAGGAAATGCATGAGTAGGTGAACTGCGCGCCGTGATATAACAGAAATTGTTTAAAAACGGCGTTAAAACCCCAATCAATCAATCAGTCAGGCCCGATTTTTCAAATAATTTTGTAGAAATGTTCCTTGGATGACCCTCTATCAGATTCCTTCAAGCCATGTTGATTGGTCGAAAAAACATGGCCGCCAGGGGGGGGGGGGGGGGGGGGGGGTCTATTTTGCCTTATATGGCTATAGTGAAAACTTAAAAATCTTCTCCGAAAGTGTCAGGCCGATTTTCAAATTATTTCGTAGAAATGTTCCTTAAGTGACCCACTTACAGATTCCCTCAAGCCATGTTGATTAGTCAGAAAAACATGGCCGCCAGTGGAAAGGGCTATTTTGCCTTATATGGCTATAGTGAAAACTTAAAAAAATCTCTCCTCCAGGGTACCCTCTAGTCAGATTCCTTCAAGCCAAGTTGATTGCGTCGGAAACAATGGCCGCCAGGGGGCGGGCTTATATATTTAAATTGAAATAAAAAAAAATTCAAGGTGAGCGATCCAGGGCCATCATGGCCCTCTTGTTAGCTCACCTGAGCTTTGCTCAAGGTGAGTTATTGTGATCGCCTTTTGTCCGGCGTCCGGCGTCTCCATCGTGCATTAACTTCTTCTCCTCAGTAACCGGTCGGTCAATTGGGATGAAACTTCACAGAAAGCATCCTCTCAATGACTCACCAGATTTCCTTCAAATTATTGGGATCCATGCAGAATTCTGGTTTCCATGGCAACGAAATGAAAAAAACTTAAAAAATTCTTCTTCTCCCAAACTGGTTGGCAGATTTCAAATAATTTGTAGAAATGTTCCTTGGGATGACCATCTGTCAGATTCCTTCAAGCCATGTTGATTGGTCGAAAAATATGGCCGCCAGGGGGGCGGGGCTATTTTGACCTTATATGGCTATAGTGAAAAATCTTCTTCTCCAAAAGTGTCAAGCCGATTTTCAAATAATTTTGTAGAAATGTTCCTTGGATGACCCTCTATCAGATTCCTTTAAGCCAAGTTGATTGGTGAAAAAACATGGCCGCCAGGAGGGCGGGGCTATTTTGCCTTATTATGGCTATAGTGAAAACTTAAAAAATCTTCTTCTCCGAAAGTGTCGGGCGATTTTCAAATAATTTTGTAGAAATGTTCCTTATATGGACCCTTCTATCAGATTCCTTCAAGCCAAGTTGATTGGTCGAAAAACATGGCCACCAGGGGGACGGGGCTATTTTGCCTTATATGGCTATAGTGAAAACTTAAAAAATCTTCTTCTCCCAATCTGGTTGGCAGATTTTCAAATAATTTTGTAGAAATGTTCTTGGATGCACCCTCTGTCAGATTCCTTCAAGCCATGTTGATTGGTCCAAAAACATGGCTGCTGCCAGGGGGGGCGGGTTATATGGCTATAGGGAAAACTTAAAAAATCTTCTTCTCCAAAAGTGTCAGGCCGATTTTCAAATAATTTTGTAGAAATATTCCTTGGATGACCCTCTATCAGATTCCTTCAAGCCAAGTTGATTAGTCGAAAAACATGGCCGCCAGGGGGGCGGGGCTATTTTGCCTTATGTGGCTATAGTGAAAACTTAAAAATCTTCTTCTCCGAAAGTGCTCAGCCCTGATTTTTCAAATAATTTTTGTAGAAATGTTACTTAAGTGACCCTCTTTCAGATTCCTGCAAGCATGTTGATTGGTCAAAAAACATGCCACCAGGGGGTGCGGGCTATTTTGCCTTATATGGCTATAGTGAAAACTTAAAATATCTTCTTCTCGAAAGTGTCGGGCTGATTTTCAAATAATTTTGTAGAAATGTCCTAGGGTGACCCTCTATCAGATTCCTTCAAGCCAAGTTGATTGGTCGTAAGCTATGGCCGCCAGGGGCGGGGCTTATATAGCTAAAGTGAAAACAAAAATCAGGTGAGCGATTCCAGGACCATCATGGCCCTCTTGTTAGCTCACCTGAGCTTTGCTCAAGGTGAGTTATGTGATCGCCTTTTGTCCGGCGTCCATCGTGCGTCGTGCGTCAACTTCTTCTCCTCAGTAACTCAGTGGGTCAATTGGGATGAAACTTCACAGAAAGCATCCTCTCAATGACCTCACCAGATTTCCTTCAAATTTTTGGGATCCATGCAGAATTCTGGTTTCCATGGCAACGAATGAAAAAAACTTCAAATTCTTCTTCTCCCAGACTGGGTTGGCAGATTTTCAATTATTTTGTAGAAATGTTCCTTGGATGACCCTCTATGAGATTCCTTCAAGCCATGTTGATTGGTCGAAAACATGGCCGCCAGGGGGGGGCGGGGCTATTTTGCCTTATATGGCTATAGTGAAAAACTTAAAAAATCTTCTTCTCCGAAAGTGTCAGGCCTATTTTCAAATAATTTTGTGGAAATGTTCCTTGGATGACCCTCTATCAGATTCCTTCAAGCCATGTGATTGGTCGAAAAAACATGGCCGCCAGGGGGGCGGGGCCATTTTGCCTTATATGGCTATAGTGAAAACTTAAAAAATCTTCTCTCCGAAGTGTCTGGCCGATTTTCAAATAATTTTGTAGAAATGTTCTTAAGTGACCCACTATCAGATTACTTGAAGCCATGTTGATTTGTCGAAAAATATGGCCGCCAGTGGCAGGGCTATTTTGCCTTATATGGGCTATAGTGAAAACTTAAAAAATCTTCTTCTCCGAAAGTGTCCGGCCGATTTTCAAATAATGTTTGTAGAAATGTTCTTTTGATGACCCACTTTCAGATTCCTTCAAACCAGTTGATTGGTCAAGAAAACATGGCCGCCAGTGGGCAGGGCTATTTTGCATTATATGGCTATAGTGGAAAGCTTAAAAAAATCTTCTCCTCCAAAAGTGTCCTGGCTGATTTTCAAAAAAAATTGTAGAAATGTTCCTAGGGTGGCCCTCTATCGGATTCCTTCAAGCCAGAGTTGATTGGTCGGAAACTATGGCTGCCAGGGGGGCGGGCTTATATGGCTAAAGTGAAAAATAAATAAAATCAGTGTGATCGATTCCAGGGCCTTCAAGGCCCTCTTGTTTAGCTCACCTGTGCACGAAGTGCTCAGGGTGAGTTATTGTGATCGCCCTATGTCCGGCGTCCGTTGTCCGTCGTCCGTCGTCATGTCGTCCGTCGTCGTCAACATTTTCTCCTCTGTAAACCGGTGGGTCCAACTGGGATGAAAACTTCACAGAAAGCATCCTCTCAATGTCCTCACCAGAATTCCTTAAAATATTTGGGATCCATGCAGAATTCTGGTTTCCATGGCAACGAAATGAAAAAAACTTCAAAATTCTTAAAAAATCTTCTCCTCCGAAAGTGTCAGGCCGATTTTCAAATTATTTTGTAGAAATGATCCTTGGGTGACCCTCTATCAGATTCCTTCAAGCCATGTTGATTGGTCGAAAAACATGGCCGCCAGGGGGGGGGGGGGGGGCTATTTTACCTTATATGGCTATAGTGCAAACTTAAAAAATCTTCTCCTCCAAAAGTGTCAGGCCGATTTTCAAATAATTTTGTAGAAATGTTCCTTGGGTGACCCTCTATCAGATTCCTTCAAGCCATGTTGATTGGTTGAAAAACATGGCCGCCAGGGGGCGGGGCTATTTTGCATTTTATGGTTATAGTGAAAACTTAAAAAATCTTCAACATCTTCTCCTCAGTAACCAGTGGGTCAATTGGGATGAAACTTCACAGAAAGCATCCTCTCAATGACCTCACCAGAATTCCTTCAAATTATTGGGATCCATGCAGAATTCTGGTTTCCATGGCAACGAAACGAAAAAAACTTCAAAATTCTTCTCCTCCCAAATTGGTTGGCAGATTTTGAACTTATTTTGCAGAAATGTTCCTTGGGTGACTCTCTATCAGATTCCTTGAAGCCATGTTGATTGGTCGAAAAACATGGCCGCCAGGGGGGCGGGGCTTTTTTGCCTTATACGGCTATAGTGAAAACTTAAAAAATCTTCTCCTCCAAAAGTGTCAGGCTGATTTTCAAATAATTTTGTAGAAATGTTCCTTGGATGACCCTCTATCAGATTCCTTTAAGCCATGTTGATTGGTCAAAAATTATGGCCGCCAGGGGGGGGCGGGGCTATTTTGCCTTATATAGCTATAGTGCAAACTTAAAAAATCTTCTTCTCCAAAAGTGTCAGGCCGATTTTCAAATAATTTTGTAGAAATGTTCCTTGGATGACCCTCTATCAGATTCCTTCAAGCCATGTTGATTGGTCAAAAAACATGGCCACAAGGGGTCGGGGCTATTTTGTCTTTTATGGCTGTAGTGAAAACTTAAAAAATCTTCTCCTCCAAAAGTGTCAGGCCGATTTTCAAATAATTTTGTAGAAATGTTCCTAGGGTGACCCTCTATCAGATTCCTTCAAGCCAAGTCGATTGGTCGGAAACTATGTTTGCCAGATGGCGGGGCTAATATAGCTAAAGTGAAAAAAAAAATCAGGTGAGCGATTCCAGGGCCATCATGGCCCTCTTGTTTTTAAATGAGTTATGGCCCCTTGAATTTCTCATACATATGTATATTGTCGGGCACCAGCTGCGGGTATTCATCACCTTCAGTAATATTTCTAGTTTTTAGTATGTGATTATATTCGAAACCTGCTGACCCGCTATTAAAAAACACCTTCATTCAATGATTATACCATTCATTCATAGAGGTATTCCATATTTTTGCCTTGATATTTTCAAAGTCGTCTGCTGTAGATTCGTTCCATGTGATAAAGGTTTAATATTTATATTACCATGATCTATTTCAGTACCTGCCCTTAGTGAACATAGTTCTGACTGGAATGGGTGTTTATTTCATCATCGTTGCATCAAAGTGCTTGAGAAAAAAGAGTGTGTTTTCTTGATGGTACCTCATCGCTCAAAGTTAGTGCTAATTAAGCATGAGCTGTGATATCTTAAAAGAAACATATCATCAGACAGTGATTGCTTTCTCCGTAGCTAAAGTTCACTCAACATTTAACACCTTTCAACTTGAAGAAGACGCAATTTGACGCATCTGCAGCGGTCGTCTTTTGAAAACAGTGTGACAAAAGGGGAAATTGCTCATGATGAGCAATTTCTCTTTTTTGCTGCAATGTTTTCATCACTTAAAAATAATTGAACCTTAATTTATAGATTGATGAATCATTTTCATATCTTATTTGTTAAAGACCCAAAAGCAAAACAACATAAATGGTAGGAAAGGTAGGCCGACAGTCAAAAAAGGAGTTCCTTAAATTATGGAATTTTTTCATTGGAAGTAAATTATTTGTTGTACCTGTAATCATTTTTTCATAGATTTAATATCTTGGCCATACTTTAAAGTGGAATATGTGCTTAAACAGATGATTATAATGACGGTAGGACTTGTCAAAACTTATAAAAAATCTCATGATAACCATTCAGATTTGTTTGTTTACCCGAACTAGGTATCACCTTATTCTCATAGTATATTGCTGTAATGGGTACAGTCTTAAAAAGACTTATAATCATTGAACATGACTGAGCCGTCCCGCGAAAAAAACAACATTATGGCCGCAGGGGGTATAGAGTAATGAATCCCGAAACAGAAAATCACACTGCAGGCGAAAAGTGTCTAAGCCGGGTAAGCCTGCACGGCATTCCCAGGCTGATCCGTGTCGATATTTTACGCAGAGGCCACAGTATAGGTTTTCTCGCAGGATTTCATTTATGTAATGAGTAGTCTTAAAAAGACTTATAATCATTGAACATGTATTCTTTCTTCACACGTGTATACAATTCATATTCATTGATATACTTGTAGTAGCTATTGCAAAAGGTCATACATGCTAGATAAGACGTGTTTTCACTGATATATCAAAATACATCTTTTAAAATATATGTCACCTTCATTAATTAAATTATTCTCATAACGTGTTTTCATATATCAAATTACGTCTTTAAAAATATGTCACCTTCATTAATTAAAGGTATGATTTTTATAATGTGTATTAATTATATTATTTTTATAATTAATATAGTTTATGTTAAAAAGGGAAGAGAAGGTAAATAATTTATATTATTAAAATGTTGAAAGTCCACAAAAAGATCTCTCAAACCCCTGACGCAGGGTTTAATAAACACAGACTGAAAACTGGCGATAACTAATTAGATCTAATATCTCGGTTAAGTATGTGTTCAAGGTTAGACGTTGGGGGCTTATGAACGAAGCTCTGGTTTCTAAATAATGGAGTGTACACAGATTATACTCTGCTACAGTTACTCCAGGGGTTAATAGTTTGAACCCCAGCGCGGCTAACATTCTTTCCGACGCTTGACGAAAGTCATTCGTCTCCCACCATTGGGCTAACAGTCTTTGTGGAAAAGCAGCCAGTTGTTTGTTACTGTTGTGCCGAGTTCTGGTGTAATAAAGTTGGGAAACACATGGGTAGGTGAACTGGTCGCCACCATATGACTGAAATATTATTGAAAACGGCATTAAACCCAAATTAATCAGTCCGCTACATCTGATTCCAATAACTCGAACATGGGATAATTCGAATATTGTTTGACTCGAACCGGATGTGTCCTTTGAAAACAGCGTAGCAGCAGTTTTGCCGTTTTGATTACTCATACGATCAATCAGAGCTACTGCTGCGCTGTTTTCTTTTATATGATTTTTATCACAGACTTAGTTTTTCGTAATAAACACTAACACTTTATAAACCTGAATTACGAAGGTTATCACAGACTTCGCTTTTCGTAATAAACACTAACGCTTTATAAACCTGAATAACGAAGGTTATCACAGGCTTAGTTTGTCGTAATAAACACCAACGCTTTATAAACCTGAATTACGAAGGTTATCACAGGCTTAGTTTTTAGCTCACCTGAGCTTTGCTCAAGGTGAATTATTGTGATCGCCTTTTGTCCGTCGTGCGTCAACTTTTTCTCCTCAGTAACCAGTGGGTCAATTGGGATGAAACTTCACAGAAAGCATCCTCTCAATGACCTCACCAGATTACCTTCAAATTTTTGGGATCCATGCAGAATTCTGGTTTCCATGGCAACAAAATGAAAAAAACTTAAAAATTCTTCTTCTCCCAAACTGGTTGGCATATTTTCAAATAATTTTGTAGAATGTTCCTTGGATGACCCTCTGTCAGATTCCTTCAAGCAATGTTGATTGGTCGAAAAACATGGCCGCCAGGGGGGGCGGGGCTATTTTGCCTTATATGGCTATAGTGAAAACTTAAAAAATCTTCTTCTCCCAAACTGGTAGGCAGATTTTCAAATAATTTTGTAGAAATGCTCCTTGGATGACCCTCTATCAGATTCCTTCAAGCCATGTTGATTGGTCGAAAAACATGGCCGCCAGGGGGGCGGGGCTATTTTGCCTAATATGGCTATAGTGAAAACTTAAAAAATCTTCTCCTCCGAAAGTGTCAGGCCGATTTTCAATTAATTTTGTAGAAATGTTCCTTGGATGACACTCTATCAGATTCCTTCAAGCCAATTTGATTGGTCGAAAAACATGGCCGCCAGGGGGGGCGGGGCTATTTTGCCTTATATGACTAAAGTGAAAACTTAAAAAATCTTCTTCTCCGAAAGTGTCAGGCCGATTTTCAAATTATTTTGTAGAAATGTTCCTTAAGTGACCCACTTTCAGATTCCTTCAAGCCATGTTGATTGGTCAAAAAACATGGGCGCCAGTGGGCATGGCTATTTTGCATAATATGGCTATAGTGAAAACTTAAAAAATCTTCTCCTCCAAAGGTGTCAGGCCGATTTTCAAATAATTTTGTAGAAATGTTCCTAGGGTGACCCTCAATCAGATTCCTTCAAGCCAAGTTGATTGGTTGGAAACTATGGCCGCAAGGGGATGGGCCTTATATAGCTAAAGTAAAAAAAAAAAAAAAATCAGGTGAGCGATTCCAGGGCCATCATGGCCCTCTTGTTTGTAATAAACACTAACACTTTATAAACCTGAATTACGAAGGTTATCACAGGCTTAGTTTTTCGTAATAAACACTAACGCTTTATAAACCTGAATTACGAAGGTTATCACAGGCTTATTTTTTCGTAATAAACACTAACACTTTATACCCGGCCGGGTAGCTCAATTGGTAGCGTATCTGACTCGTGATCTGGAGGTCACGGGTTCGATACCCGGTTGCGGCGACATTCTTTCGGGCGATGTTTTCCATTGCCTCTCACCTCTGATCTATGTGAGAAAGTAGTCGGTGGCTTCGAAAGAATGTTGTGTAAGTACTGGTGTGGGAAAGCCAGGAAAACATGGGTAGGTGCACTGACCGCCGTGATATGACCAAAGCTGTTGAAAGCGGCGTTAAACTCCAAACAAACAAACAAACAAACTAACACTTTATAAACCTGGATTACGAAGCTGACAATACATTAATGAATTAAGTATAACTGTAGGGATCACTCGAACACGTTGATAACTCAAAGGTAATTTTCGGGTTCGATACATTGAGAGTCCACTGTACACATCTGTACACACTTGTAGACAAGGGAGATCCGGATCAGGTTGTAAAAGGACACCTTTTTACCTGAAATGTCGCTGACATATATCTATATACACAGCCATTGTCATCTAAACTATGTTGCTCAAGTTTCTATTCGTAAATGTTGTAAATATCTTTGGGTTTTCTATTCCATTCCATTGTATTTATTGTTGTTTTTATTGAGAGTTTTTTATTCATTTCATGTAGCAGTACATTGTTGGTGCTTTATCCAGAACAGCCGACTTCTTATACCTAACGTAGTTTAAAAGAAAAAATTTGAAAAATGATAATTTTTACCATTGTTTACAAATTGATGTCAAAGCTATTTACTTTTAACAAAGACTTAACAAATGGTAGTAATAACTCCTTGGCGCTCAAGGTTGTGGGGTCTGCATTACGACTGACTCGCTGTCGGCCGAATAAATAGACCAGTAGTACTGGAAACACCCAGGAAACGCCGAGATATAACTGAACAATTTTTAAAAGTGGGGTTAACACCATACAAACACAATATACTTTAAAATACAATTGTGTTGTAAATTTCCCTTGCCGCCTATGAAAACAGGTACCATATGGCTTTTGTGAACACTACAGATCTAGATCAGCCTGTGTATCGGCACACTAATCAAGATCTACATAGTTCACATATTACTGACGTTAGTTTGTTAGAGAAGTCTGTAACCTATATCCACAATGTCCCTCAAAGGTTATACAGTCGTTTATAGAGATTTTCTACACATGTGTCTATATATATGTTCAAGTCGTCTGGAAAGATTTAAAGGAACAGAATCAACATGCTGTTTATTGTTCGAGGTTGTATAGACATAAATAATGTTCTTATTTTACATCCATGTTAATTGACTGTGCATATTTTGTCATGTTAATTAAACTATTTCTGGGTCATTAGATTTGATCATTAATTTAAATCGGAGTTCCTTTTCGTTTCTGTCCCAGGTAAAGTGGTACCCTTATCCATACTACCTTTCACAGCGTTGGCCTCGGTGTGGGAGGTCGCGAGTTTGATACCCAAACGGGTCATACCAAAATACTGAAAAATGGTAGTAATGTCTTTCCCTCGTTTGCGCTCAGGGATGTGGGGTTAGCATGACGACTTACTCACTGATGCCAGTAAAACTAGTAAAGTACACAGGAAACGCAGCAAAATATTTACAGCAGTGGGCGACACCGGTTGTCAATTTAGGCGGTCGAACCCGAGACTGTCAACATATCTTTCCAACTTTTGACAGAAGTCAATGTGTCAAGCGTCGTACACCAATTGACTAACAGTCCATGTGGAAACGTAGCCAGTTGCTTGAAAAGACTGCTATGTGGAATACTGTTTTGAGAACAGTGTATATCTTGATCGGGCTGTGAGGAACTGTATGCTAATATGGATCAACACTTTTCATGAAAGCCAAAATGTACCCTTTGCTTTATTTACAAGCTCAAATATCGCCCAATTGCCAGTTCCAATTTGGGTACTGTTGCATATACGAAAGTGTATGTCAATAATAACGGCACAATTAAAGTACAAAAATACTTTAAAAATGTTAGTAATGGCTTTCTCCCCTTGGCGCTCAAGGGTTGAGGGGTTAGCATTAGGACTGACTCTCTGGTGTAAGTTTAAATGAACCAGTAGAACTGGTAAATTACCCACGAAACGCCATGATATAACTGGTGTAAGGTTAAATGAATCAGTAGTACTGGTAAATTACCCACGAAACGCCGTGATATAACTGGTGTAAGGTTAAATGAACCAGTAGTACTGGTAAATTACCTACGAAACGCTGTGATATAACTTGACAAGTTGTTGAAAAAAAACTATAAATACATGAAGTCTGTAAACGAACCGCAAATATAAAGCACAGATATTTTATAATACATGTTATTGTAAGTTGGAACCAACAAAGCGCTAGCGTACTCGAATCATCTGAACAAATCTAATTGAACATTCTAGCCTGATAGTGTCCACATCTTTATCAACATCCTCGGTGGTTTAGTGGTTAGAGCGTCCCCCTCGGGTTCAGCAGACCCAGGTTCGATTCCGTAGCGGGTCATACAAGGCACGTAGATAAGAGTGATGAGATATTTCTTAAATTATTTCTGGTTGAAAATAAACAAAACAAACTATTGATGTTTTTATAGTTTAGACAGATTGAATCATTACATTTCTGGATCATCTTATCCTTTAACCCTTTCCCTCATATAGATGCTTTCTGACGCCTCTGCAGCAGACGGCTTTTTGAAAACATAGTTACAAAAGGAGAAATTGCTCAAAACCAGCAATTTCTCCTTTTGCAACAATGTTTTCCACTTTAAGTCGTAGGTTATCCATTCAATTATATAGATTTTCTATTTTTTGACAAAATATATTCAAAGTCGTCTGCTGCAGAATTGTCGTATGAGGGAAAGGGTTAAATGATGTTAGTCCTGGCTTTTTGGATACGAAATCGTAGACATTGAAAATATGCAAAACCTGGGTATTTCAAACCAGTCATCAATCATATGCATTGAATCTTCATCTGTTCAATTTGCTACAAAATGTGCATAAAACCTATTTTGTGGGTGTCTCAAAAGAATTTTGAGTACCCACAGCAAAGGAATTCGTGAGTAATAAGATATATATCGAGAGGAGAAAGACCAGTTTACTCCTCCTTATCTAGTCCTCTGCCATATCATTTATAATTGGCTGTAGTGGCTTCCCGCCATTTCGCTCTGGATTGTCGGGATAACATTACGACTGATACGCCTGTCAGGATTGCAGGATAACATAACGACTGATACACCGGTGTCAGGATAAACTTAACAGCGCAGTCCTAGGTATTAATCCAGGAGAACGCCGTGATATAACTGAACTATTGTTTAAAGCGGCGTTAAACTCCATTAAAATTAAAAATGACAGATCTACTTAATATGTGTGCAACATTGTTGGATGAGTGCTCAGATCTTAGGTCTTTTTTTATCAAACTGAAGAGCCATGTTTTCATCAATGAACCTAGATTCGAAAATTCCGATTTTAAGGATAGTCTTTTATGGAATTCGCGCGCACATAAACAGCCTAACTGCTAAATGCCTGTGTTTTTAACCAGGTTTTCCGAAGGAAAAATCTGGTTATAAGTTTGGCGAAGTCGGCGGGCGGGCGTCAATTTTCCTTGATCGGACCTTAACTTTGCCATGCATAGAGATATTTTCAAATAACTTGGCACAAACATGCACCATATCAAGACGATGTGCCAAATGCAAAAAAAAATCTGTAGATTCAAGGTCAAGGTCACAGTGATAAGAAATAGACTTTAATTGAACTTTTCTTGTCCGAACCATAACTTTGTCATGCATAGAGATATTTTCAAATAACTTGGCACAAACATGCACCATATCAAGACGATGTGCCAATTGCAAAAAAAAAATCTGTAGAGTCAAGGTCACAGTGATAAGAAATAGACTTTAATTGAACTTTTCTTGTCCGGACCATAACTGTGTCATGCATAGAGATATTTTCAAATAAATTGGCACAAACATGCACCATATCAAGACGATGTGCCAAATGCAAAAAAAAAATCTGTAGATTCAAGGTCAAGGTCACAGTGATAAGAAATAGACTGTAATTGAACTTTTCTTGTCCGGACCATAACTTTGTCATGCATAGAGATATTTTCAAATAACTTGGCACAAATATGAACTATATCAATATGATGTGTCACATGCAAAACTTTTGTCTGTAGCTTCAAGGTCAAGGTCACAGTGACAACAAATAGACATCAGTTGAACTTTTCTTGTCCGGACAATAACTTTTTCATCCATAGAGATATTTTCAAATAGCTTGGAACAGATATACACCATATCAAGACGCTGTGTCATATGCACAATTTATGTGTTTAGCTTCCAGGTCAAGGTCACAGTGACAGAAAATATACTTTACTTGAACTTTTTTTGTTCAGACCATAACTTTACCATGCATATAGATATTTTCAAATAACTTCGCGCAAATATGCTCCATATTAAACAAGCAAATTCATGAAATTTATATCCCCCGCTAGCAGGAAAGTTTGAAAAAAAAAACGGTTCACATTTGTGGCAGTTATTGTACGGAAATGAAGTGTGACAGACAGACAGACAGACAGACGGACGGACAAACCCAAATTAATAACCTACCTTTTTTCTTCGTAAAAGCGGGGGATAATAAGAAAGAAGGTCAAAAAGTCATGGTGAAGGTCATCCAAAGACAATGATGATATTTGATTGTAAATTTGTACACATGGTGCAAATTTTGTTGCTGTAGCTTTATAAACAAGATTCATGAATTTCTAGTTACTGAGAAATGGCTGCGGACGTGGATTTTTCAATATATCAAGGGCAATAACTCTAAGGAAAATTGACCAATCCAAAAAAAACAAGTTTCATCAAATTCTAGCCGCTAGTTACTGAGAAACGGCTGCGAACGATGATTTTTTAATAAATCAAGGGAAATAACTCTTAAGAAAAATTGACTAATCCAAATGAAAAATGAACAGGCATCATCCCAGTATAGTGGTTCATATTTATTTTAGGTTTCATGAAATTCTACCCGCTAGTTACTGAGAAATGGCTGAAAACGTAGGTTTTTCAAAAAATCAAGGGCAATAACTCCAAGGAAAATTGACTAATCAAAAAAAAATTGGACGGGCATCATCCCAGTATAGTGGTTCATATTTATTTTAAGTTTCATGAAATTCTACCAGCTAGTTACTGAGAAAATGCAGGTAACGGACGGATGGACGGACAACGCCATTTCAATATCCCCCTCCCTATTTCATAGGCGGGGGATAATAACTTGACAATTTAAAAGAATATAGCATAGATATGCATTATATCAATACAATGTGTTGCATATAAATATTTTAATAATATATAGATTATAAATAATCACTGATTATCAACCTGGCATTAGGGATCCTAAAATGTGGCTGCTTACAACAAAAGGCTGCTTAATATCTGTTATCTATTATATGTTCTTAATAAATGAGGCCATCAACACACGATTGACTGTATTGAACTGATATTTGTTAGATAAAATTGTGATATATTTAATTGACAAAGTAATTATGATTATTCATCAATAGAAATATTCCCTGTTACTTGAATTACTAGCTTTGATTAACTATTAACAGAAAGATTTGACAGATCTGTTAATTCTTAATCAAACATCTTCCATTATAGAAAACCTGGTTTCATGGAATTTCCATGTCTCGTTTGTTTTAAGATTACCAAACAGCAATCTAGGGAAAAAATTATTGTCACGTTTCATAATTGCTTAACCTATCATGGTAGAGGGTTATTCAAGGATAATTTCTGTAAACATCTTTGTATTATTGACGCTGCGGATAGGGGATAATTATACTTTGCAAAACGGAACGGGACATCATTTTGTTAACGTATATTTACCGTTATTTAAAAACTTATATAACAAGTATTTTTACTACCACATTAGAAAGCGTATACATATATGCATACAGAAAAGACGATCTAACTTAAATTAAAAACTTCGGATAGAAATCTTTTCTTTGCCCAGTGTGGTGCCCCAATGATTGTTTTGTTTCGTGAAGTATAGTTAGACAATTTAATGAGTAGAGTTGAAAACATTGTGACTAATGGAAACATTGATCAATCTTGCCACAATCTTTTCAAACGTTGTAAGATGAATGTGCGTCTGTAAGTGGGAAAGGGTTTAAGCCCACGTATAGCAGATAAACTTAAAAGGCCGATAGTTGGCTCTTCACAGACAAAAACAACAGCACACTGGATACCATCTGTGAAAAGCCAATCATACAATTTAATTCAACATCACATAAGAAGGTGTTAATACACTCATAGCCTCCCTTGACCCACACAAAGCTTCTGGTCCTGATGGCATTCCCACTCGCTTTCTGATTGTAATCGCATATGAGATTGCACCCGCACCGACACTTGTCTTTCAAGAATTCCTTAGACAGTGCAAAATCCCAGAAGATTGGAGCAAAGCCACCATCAGGCCAGTTTTCAAGAAAGGTGATAGAAGTCAACCCTCCAACTACAGGCCGTTATCTCTCACCTCAGTCAAGCTCATGGAGCACAGCCTTCATAGCCAAATCATGTCTCACTTAGAATAACACAAAATCCTCTCTGACATGCAGCATGACTTCAGGAAGAGACGATCTTGTGAATCCAAGGATTCCTGCAGGACTCGATGCTGGTGAACAAGTTGATGCTATACTGCTGGACTTCATCAAGGTGTTCGATAAAGTCCCGCATGAACGTCTACTCCTTAAACTGAGTCACTATGGGATCAGGGACACGGCGCTCAGCTGCATCTATAGCTTCCTTTCAAGCAGAACACAACACGTACTAGTGGAAGGTCAAACCTCTACTTTTGCTCCTGTAACATCTGGAGTATCTCGGGGAATAGTCCTTGGCTCTCTCCTCTTTTTGGTATACATAAATGACTTGCCTGAGTGCGTTAAATCACCATCCCGCCTCTTTGCTGATGACTGTCCCCTCTATAAATAGACCAAGAGGACCTAGACTCACTACAGCAGTGGGAAAAGGACTGGCTCATGAGCTTCAATCGATCAACGTGCGAGGTCCTTCATTTTACAAGAAAGAAAAACCCATTAAAAGCAGCTACATTGTCAATAGTCAGCAGCTTATCAAATCCAGAAGGTATCTTGGAGTAACAATATCAGATGACCTCTCATGGAAAGACCATGTATATACTATAACAAACAAGGGCAAACAACAACTTGGCATTCATAAGGCGTAACTTATCCAGCTGCCCGTCTAAGACCAAGGAAATGGCGTACAAGAGTCAAGTGCGACCCATACTTGAGTATGCACCGAACCACCAGAAACACATCCGATATTATCTTGGCTGGCAGACCCTAATGCAGCCAAGCCAAGCTGACAATGATGTACCGCATCGTCTACAACCTCGTAGACATACCTGCGGCACCATACCTGCATACAGCCACAGTTGCAACCAGAGGCCATGCCATCCGCTACATTGTCCCCTTCTGTCGAACAGACTACCTACGGCACTCCTTCTTCCCGTCCACCATACATATATGGAACCAGCAGCCACTTCCTTGGAAGCATTCAAATCCGGGGTGGTACAGTATTCGATATAACTACACTTTGTACATACTTTTAAAACTACCGTTCGCACCTCACCACAACCATGTACAGTTCAAATTGTACGACAATGCTCCAGAGCGGGCCACGTGCAACACATTGGTAGAAGAAGAAGATGCGTCTTACAACCGCACCAACTTACAACACATAACATATCTGGAAATTTGGATTTTATTTTATTCATTCAAAGGTGAGAACAATGTTGGAAGTGGAAAACTGTTCGCAAGATTTATAGTTCACCTTTTCCAATGACATTTCTATGCACTTCATAACAAGAAGTTGGTCCATGATGGCCTAAACCACTCTACTGGCTCACAGAAGATTTACCTTCATCTGTCCCAACTTTTATAGACCCTTTCCCACATACAGACACAGGCGCCTCTGCAGCAGACAACTTTTGAAAATATTCTGGCAAAACTTAATTCAATAATTGTTCTATCATTTATAGAGTTCCCATAGTTTTGACTTTATGTTATCAAAGTCGTCTGCAGCAGATTTGTTGTATGTTGGAAAGGGTTAAATAAGCGATTGTAAAATATGCAATTGAAACAATGTGCTCATTTTTGGTGCAATTTACACAACAAACATTTCTTGTTTCTGTGGTTCTCTACCGTGCACATTGGAAAAGAATAGGATGAAGATGGGAGACTATTTATCATTCTCATTTTTTTTCTTTTAATTAATGACAGACGGATGAGCGTGAGAAACAACACCACCATTCCTTGAGCTTGACGGTCTATGCCCAGTTGAGCTAAACATTATTTATTTATAGGGGTTTTACGCCGCTTTCAACATTATTTCAGTTATATCAGGGCGACAGTTCACTTATTCATGATCCCTGGGTCAACAAACCAGTACTAGGCTAGAAAATGTGCCTTGCCCAAGGGCACTCCACCATGACCGTAGTGCCACGACTGCTGATCGAACCTGGGACACCCTGTTTCGAAATCCCCGACGCTAACCACTTGACCACAGTGGATTCCTCATATTGTCAAACTCATTTCTTCAGATGCATTGACTTTGGACGATTCTATTTGAAGAGAGGTAGGAAAAAAGCAAGAAATCAAGCGGTTTTTAAAAGATCCATTTCTGTGAAAATGGCTTTCACTGCAATATATTGCTTTTAATAAATGATTGCATTTCAAATCTACAGTATTTCAATATCATAGTTTTGTCTAATTAAAGTATACCTTGAAGTTTGATAGAACCATCTGCCAAGTATAACACGACAGAAAATGAGAAATATATTCATCAATGAGACGGCTTTCAATTTCTGTGTGCCGATCTAACTTGTTGTAGTTCCTCAACAAGGCAGGTTAAGTCCTTTCGCCAATATAAAGGAATGAGGAGAATTTGTCTGGGGTCTCTTGCAGTAAACACCGCTTTCCTTTTTAACTGACAGCCATCGGTTGTGTCAGCGGCCAACTTGTTATAAGCAGCCACCTGAAGATAAACCAAACAACAGTTTCTTCTTTATTTGACTTGTATTAAGCAGCCACATTTTAAACAATCCCATGGCTGGATGGCTGCCTAAGACAAGTTTGACTATATACCCTTTTCATGTTAAGCTCCTTTCAAAGAAATTGTTCATTGCGAGTTGAAACCATTTTGGCAATATCAGAAATGGCTCATTATGGTTTGAAAATTATGTGGAAAAATGAGAAATGGCTCCTTTTTTCCACAATGTTTTCAAAAGTCAACTATTAAGTGTGAACAGAGGTTAAACTGAAGCTCAACTTTGTTCAGATAATTATGAGCAATTTCATCTTTTTTCCACAATTTTTACAAAAGCCATTGTACTGCAGATGTGTCAAAACGTGCCTGCAGGTGTGAAAGCGGGTTTAATTCAGGTCAACCTTGTTTAGATATTTATTAACTTGTCTAAACCCTTTCCAACATATAGATGCCTTTACAGAAGACGGTTTCTGAAAACATTGTGGCAAAAGAAGAAATTGCTCAAAATTAGCAATTTCTCCATTTGCCAAAATGTTTTCAACTTTATTTCATGATTAAACTTTCATGTATAGAGATGCCTTACAGAGTCTTTTCAAAGTCGTCTGCAGCAGATTTGTTGTATGTGTGAAAAGGGTTAAGACAGCTTGCTATTGATATGGAAATTAGGTGGATGCTTAGGAGCCAGGCTGTGACCATAGTATAACACACAGACTAACATTGTCGACATCACAACATCAAAACAACCAAGAGTGTATGACTACACAATATTTATAGTCCTCTAAATAATATAATAATCATTGAAAAATACAAAAATAACCGCCACAATTATATACATCTGACCTAAACATAAATATACATATATAATATATAGTATTCTCTAATAAAAATGAAACAAGAGGGCCATGAGGCCCTGGAATCGCTCACCTCAGAATGGGGCTATTTAAAACATAACTCTTAACCCAATGGCAATATATCATCAAGACAAACTTTCTGACAAAATGTCAAGCTGCTCAAGTCAAAAATGCGATCTCTATAGTGTTAACTAGATTGTTCTACAATTTGGCCTAGTGACCTAGTTGTTGAACTGAACTGACCCATATTCAAACTTCGCCTAGATATTATCAAGACAAATATTCTGACAAGTTTCAACATGCTCAAGCCAAACATGCCACTTCCAGAATGTTAACAAGATTGTTCTTCAATTTGGCCTAGTGACCTAATATTTGACCTGATATGACTCATATTTAGACCTGGCCTAGATATCATCAAGACAAACTTTCTGACAAAGTTCAAATCTGCTCAAGTAAAAAATGTGATCTCTATAGTGTTAACAAGATATTTCTACAATATGGCCTAGTTTTTGATCTGACGAAACCCATATTCGAAGTTAAGACAAAGTTTCAACATGCTCAACCAAAAATGTGGCTTCCAGAGTGTTCACCTGATTTTCCTTAAATTTGGCCTAGTGACCTAGTTTTTGACCCAACATGACTTATATTCAAACTTGGCCTAGATATCACTAAGACAATAATTCTGACAAAGTTTCAACATGGTCAAGTTTAAAATGTGGCTTCCAGTGTTAACAAGATTTACCTTAAATTTGACCTAGTGACCTAGCTTTTGACCCGCCATGACCTGTATTCGAACTTGGCTGATATCACTAATTCAAATATTCTGACAAAGTTTTGACATGCTCAAGCAAGCCAAAAATGTGGCTTCCAGAATGTTAACAAAATTTTCCTTAAATTTAGCCTAGTGACCTAGACCCATATTCAAACTTGGCCTAGATATCATTAGGACAAAGTTTCCGACAAAGTTTCAACATGCTCATGCCAAAGATGTGGCTTCCAGAGTGTTAACAAGATTTTCCTTAAATTTGGCCTAGTGACCTAGTTTTTGACCGGATATGACTCATATTCAAATTTGGCCTAGATATCGCTAAGACAAAGTTTCAACCTGCTCAAGCAAAAAATGTGGTTTACAGTGTTAACAAGATTTTCCTTCAATTTGGCCTAGTGACCTAGATTTGATGGAGATATAGGTTCTGATAAACTTTCATGAAGATTAAATACAGAATTTTGCCTCTATAGAGTGTTAACAAGCAAATGTTGACGACGGACAAAAGGCGATCACAAAAACTCGCCTTCGGCACTTTGTGATCTGGTGAGCTAAAAATACGTCAGTCGGCTACATAGGTATCACAATACAGATAACCCCATCTTTCATTCCTAACCATATCACTAATATAGACAACACTTGATTCCTCTGTAACAGAAAACATTGTGGAAAAAGAAGAAATTGCTCAAATGGACAATTTTTCCTATTCTAACAAATTGTTCCTCTATGTATTAAAATTAAATTATCAGTTTTGCAGGTGTGACGTTTTTGTTCCTCAGATGCTGCTGAAACAAAAGTCTTTAAAACTGTTATATCAGGAAAAACAAGTATCCTATGTTATCCTTTTATTCAATAATATTCCTTTCTTTTACAGAGTTTCACCACACTTTTATCTTGAGGTTTTTTAAAGTAGTCTACTGCAGATTGTGTTAAAAGAGGCAAGGGGTATTCATGTGTCTACAAGGAGGAAAGGTGTTTACCCTTTCCAACTTCTAAACACATTTCACGCATCTGCAGCAGATGACTCTTGAAAACTAATAATGAGCAATTTCTCCTTTAGCTCAATGTTTTCAACTCTTTTCAATATATATATATATATATATATCTTTATATTCAGTGATTCTCTATATTTTTGCCTAGAAGTTTTCAAAGTTATCTGCTACAGATTTGTTGTATGTGGGAAAGGTATAACCTATCGCAGTGCTGCCAGACAATGTGATAAAGTCTTAGACAAATTTGAATCTCTACTGGCCACAAATTGCGAGTGAAAGATGGGTTTGCCTGTGCTGTGAACATGTAAATGAAGACATGACCATTGTTAACAACACGTATAGATCTAAACCCCTGATAGATATATGAAACAGTATCAACAAGATAAACAAAATATGGAATAGCAAATAAATAGTCATATGAAATAAAACATTTAACATGGAAGAAAAATTGGATTGAATAAAGTCATCAATTTAAAAGCAGTTTATAATTTCCCGCACACATTTAATTTACAGAAGATTACTTTGGAAACATCTAGGCAAAAACATTATGGGAAATCTCCAGAAATAATAGTATGAATAGAGTTGGAAAAAATTGTGGCAAAAGGAGAAATTGCTCATTGTGAGAAATTTGCCTTTTTGCAACAACGTTTTCAAAATGTACTCTGCTGCATATTCAATTTCGTCTACACATGACAAAGATCATCTACAACTTTACCAAAATACCATGTATGATACTTTATAATTATGTCGTCTGCTTTAAAAAACATGAGACAAAACTATATCACATGGGAAATGGATAAATCATTTTTATACCGACTTGAAAACATTGTGGGCAAAAGAGAAATTACTTGTTTTGAGCAGTTTCTGCTTTTTCCAAAATGTTTTCAAAAGTCGTCTGTATCAATGTGGTAAAGAAAGAACCCAAAAACCTAGACTTATCTCATGTGAGACCATCTTTAAAAACAATGTAGAGAAAGGAGACATTGTATAATAATATCTCTTTTTCCCAAAATTATTCATGATGCAGTTTACAAGTTATTCTTGCAATTCTTTTTTCTCTATATATATGTAAGATGTGTTCATGCTGTAAATACTTCGAGCTCTTCAACATTATAAAGCACTATCATCTTTCCCATCTGCATACACATTTTGAGGCATCTGTACAAGATGGTCTTTGAAAACATTGTGGTAAAAGAAGAAATTTTCCACAATGTTTTCGACACTATCTAATAAGAAACCATCTAATAAATGCATATACCATAGTTTAATGAAACTTAGATGTCAGATACATTAATCCTTTCCCTCATCTTGACGCGTTTAGACACATCTGCAACAGACAAAGTTGTGGGGAAAAGGAGAAATTGCTCATCATCGAGTTGTTTCATTAATTTTTTTTCATTTTTGCAAAGACTGTTATGCAATGAATATGATCATTAAATTGTAGTTAATTAGAAATCGGTTGAAATATCAGCATCTAATTCTTCAGCAATGGACAGTGAGGTATACAGTGCATACATCTAAACTTTAGCCCGAATATCAGAACTAAATTGACCTTGACCTTGAATTTATTGAATCTATTTATGTTAAAGACTAAATACTACATTACATAAGTGAACGTTTCAATCACATAGACGCTTTCTGACGCCTCTGCAGCAGACGGCTTTTTGAAAACATAGTGACAAAAGAAGAAATTGCACAAAACGTGCAATTTCTCCTTTTGCCACAATGTTTTCCACTTTTTGTCATAGGTTATCCATTCAATTATGGAGATTTTCTATGTTTTGACAAAATACGTTCAAAGTCGTCTGCTGCAGAATTGTCGTATGAGGGAAAGGGTTAGTCCAAATCTATAAATAAATGTCGGCTGCAGAATTTGTTTTAAACTTTTCCCACTAACAACAAATTTGCAGCAGACTAGAACATTCAAGAGTTTGTGATTAGTCAAAATCTATAATCAACTCTGATGCTGCACAATTTGTTTTTAAACTTACCCACATAAAAAAAATTAACAGCAAGATGGATTTGAAAACAATATGGCAACAATCTATTAATTAATTAAAGTATAGCTTTAGAAAAAGAGTTAAAAAACATGGTGGCAAAAGGAGACATTGGTCATTATGAGCAAGTTCTCCTTTTTCAATAAAGTTTTAAAAGATTGCCTGCAGCAGATACCTGAAATGTGTCTTCCCATTAACCCTTACCCTCATCCAGATGCTTTCTGATGCCTCTGCAGCAGACGCCTTTTTGAAAACAGTGACAAAAGAAGAAATTGCTCAAAACGAGCAATTTCTCCTTTTGCCACAATGTTTTCCACTTTTAGTCATAGGTTATCCATTCAATTATAGAGATTTTCTATTTTTTGACAAAATATGTTGTATGAGGGAAAGGGCCCTTACCCTCATCCAGATGCTTTACGACGCCTCTGCAGCAGACGACATTTGAAAACTACAAAGTTTTCAACTCTATTCAATAATTAGACTTTCATTTATCAAGCTTTTTTCATGTATTAGTTTAGATGATTTCAAAAGCGTCTACTGAAGACTTTTTATATGTGCGAAAAGGTTTAAACTGGAGACTTTTTATAAGTGTGAAAGGGTTTAAACGAGAAATTTTGATGAAATAAGACTATCGTACAAAAGCTGCTATCACTGTCCCTTATGGCAAGGCCAATCTGTGTCAGATCTAATACATATGTTTATAGCAAGTTACAAGGACGGTTAGACAATCACATTGGAGAACAGTGCATTCAAATCTGCCTCTCTTCTCTAGATACAGTCCAACCTGTGTTTAAAGACCACCCATGGGAAAAGACTAATCTGGTCTTTGTTCTAAGGTGGTCTTTAATTACAGGGTCATTTATTCAGAAAAAAATAGTAATTTGGAAATTAAGTGTGGTTGTTATAGACAGGGAATTGCTAAACAAAGGTTATCTATAGCACAGGTTCGACTGTATATATACAATGAATAAGACAGGGTTGTTTGGTAAATCTTTGTTGTTTGGTAAATCTTTAACTACCTGCTTAACCCTTTTGAAAATTTAGCGACAAAAACCTGAAAAATCTCGATAAGGTTAATTGTTAAATAAAGTTGAAAAACATTGTGGCCAAAGGTGAAATTGCTCATCATGAGCTATTTCACCTTTGGCCACAATGTTTTCAAAAGTCGTCTGCTGCTATTGCGTTAATCTGCGTCTGCAGGCAGGAAAGGGTTAAAAGAGTTGAAGGCTTTTTACACATGTTTGAATGTAATTTTTATAAAGATTTGAAAACATTGTAGGAAAAGGTGATAACTTCATGCCAAGTCTGTGGTAAACCCTAAGACTGCTGTGAAGCCTTGAACGACCAGTGTAGAGGCAGGCTAGCCAGCACAGATAACAACTCTACACTGTTGGCTGCTTGTCTAAAAAGTATATTGATATTCCTAGAATAGACTATGGACATTTCTAAATGCAAAGCTGGCGAAGTCCATTTTTAAAAATTAAGTATTGATAGGGTTAAAGTTATCCACTACATGACCCTGAAATGATAGCATGCATGTTTAACCCTTTCCCACATACAACAAATCTGCAGCAGACGTCTTTGAAAACTTACCCGCAAAAAATATGGAAAATCTCTTTACTCTTTAAATGAAAGTATAATAATTGAATAAACATGAAAACAATGTTGCAAATGGAGAAATTGCTTGTTTCTCCATTTGCCACAATGTTTTCAAAAGTTGTAAAGGCTTCAAAAGCATCGGAAAGCATCTGTTTGTGGGACAGGATTAAAATTCTGCATAAAGTATATAAAAAATTATCAGAAAAAACTTATTTAAAGCTTGACCAAGTTAAAAATAATCCTGACATAAATGTAGAAAGCAAAGCACTAACTTTTGATATTTAATTCTTCAAAAGTTTATTTCCCATCATGTATTTGATCAATTTAACCATGGAACAAAATTATGTCGTTTTAAAGCTGCTGAATATTTGGTTCTATTAATCATTTTAACCCGCTTTCAAATGATAAGTTAAAGTGACATGAAATATAAATCAATGCATCAATATACAATATAACAACTTGAATTTGCTGAATATTAACAGAACATTTTTTGCTAAGAGACTGAATATTTATCGAACTATCAAACTGACTATCGTTTAAATAAATTCATTTATTCCGGAGTGGTCGTAACTGGCTATAATACACTATTGGCAATATCGCTGTACAATAATATATATACCTTGTCAATGTAAATTTCTTGAATATATATAGAAAGCTATGATTGCACTGCATGGTTCGCTAACCTGAGAAATCATCATTAACCCTTTCCCTCATATAGACGCTTTCTGACGCCTCTGCAGCAGACGGCTTTTTGAAAACATAGTGACAAAAGAAGAAATTGCACAAAACGTGCAATTTCTCCTTTTGCGACAATGTTTTCCACTTTTTGTCATGTTTCGACAAAATACGTTCAAAATCGTCTGCTGCAGAATTGTCGTATGAGGGAAAGGGTTAACAATGTCGTAAGACCATATATTAATAGACAACCAACACATACTCAAGGTATCTGGAAGGGTTATTTAACACATTAAAACTTACAGGGGGGCGCAAGTTTTAAACCTTTCCCTCATACGACAATTCTTCAGCTGACGACTTTGAACATATTTTGTCAAAAAATGAAAAATCTCTATAATTGAATGGATAACCTATGACTAGTAGTGGAAAACATTGTGGCAAAAGAAGAAATTGCTCGTTCTGAGCAATTTCTTCTTTTGTCACTATGTTTTCAAAAAGCCGTCTGCTGCAGAGGCGTCAGAAAGCGTCTATATGAGGGAAAGGGGAGGTAGAGCTTTAGCAAAGCAAAATTTCTGTGCAATTATTTCAAAATAAGGAAACTGGTTCTTGCGGAGAAGATTTTCTAAGCTAGAACCAAAATCAAATGAGGCAAAAATACTCCAAACCTGGACATGTGTTTACATTAATTAAAATTATCCTGATAGTTACTGATGATCAACCAATGGCATGATTTTTGACAAATCGCAAAAGCTTTAAAGAATGTGATAAAAGTAATGAACATTTCAAAATCCACCCAATATTGTCTTAGAAGAAGATATTCAAAGTTGTTGTACCCCCTTTCTGATACCTTGACCACCACTATCCTACATCAATTAACCCTTTTATAGACACTTTCTGACGCCTCTGCAGCAGACAACATTTTGAAAACATAGTGACTAAAGAAGAAATTGCACAAAACATGCAATTTCTCCTTTTGCCACAATGTTTTCCACTTTTTGTCATAGGTTATCCATTCAATTATAGAGATTTTCTATGTTTTGACAAAATACTTTCAAAGTCGTCTGCTGCAGAATTGTGGTATGAGGGAAAGGGTTAAAAAGGAATTAAAGGGATCTACGGTAATATAGAATATTTAGAAGATGCTTATTATGAAGATTGATCACAATTTACAAAGTCGAAACAGGAGTAAATAATTTAATCAATTGTTGATTGACAATGCACAACCAAGGATTGAAACGCAGGGCAATCACAATGACTCATCTATATATAGCAAGCACTGATGAGCTTAACAGTTTAAATATTGAATATGAATCTAAAAATGTTAGACCTGTATATTTAAAGTAATTCAATACATTTTATTTCATATATATAGTATTTGTAAGCAGAAAAATGACTTATCATGAATTTGATATTTGTGAAAAACAATTCTTGAAATAGCTCAGGACTGTGTTCAGTTCTATATATGGAGGAAAATTTATAATTCAACTTACTTCAAATGAATCTTTGCTGTTTATAAATTTATTTTTTAATACACACTTATAATTCAGTTCTATTTACACCAAATCGGGAAAAAAATATAATTCATATTAAAGTATTTCAAATTAATCTTTCCTGTGTACGCCATATACAGGTATGAACACAATGTTTCTTGCTTATGAATGGTATTTCAACAAAAGATTCATAAACATTTATATAAAAAGAGGGGTGAATTAATCAATAACAGATCAAAACACTTCTTTCAGTGCAAGTATACTAATACAAAAAGTACATTAACCCATCCACAACTGCAGACGGATTTGGACACATCTGTAACAGACAACTTTTGAAAACATTGTCAACTCTTTCCAATAATCAAATCCTCATAATATATGAAGATATTTTCAAAGTCTTCTGCTGCAGATTTGTTGTATGTGGGACAGGGTTAATTTATAAACTAGTTAACCCTTTCCCTGATACGGCAATTCTGATTCAGACGACTTTGAACGTATTTTGTCCAAAAATAGAAAATCTCCATAATTGAATGGATAACCTATGACAAAAAGTGGAAAACATTGTGGCAAAGGGAGAAATTGCACGTTTTGTGCAATTTCTTCTTTTGTCGCTATGTTTTCAAAAATCCGTCTGCTGCAGAGGCATCAGAAAGCGTCTATATGAGGGAAAGGGTTAAAGGAGCCCTTCAGTGCCAAAAGGTACAAGCTGGCATTGCTATTGCTGTACTGTGTAGGTGCAGATCAACTTGTTCATCTGTTCAACCGTATCAGATTCTATACAAGTTCACAAAAGCTTCCATGAAGCTTATTTAACCTTTTTCCACATACAACAAATCTGCAGCAGACGACTTTTAAAACATGAAGACAGAAGTATGGAATATCTCAAAAAAAATAAAAGTGTACTTGCTGAAAAGAGTTGAAATCATTTTGGCAAAAGGAGAAATTGCTTGTTTGAGCAATTTCTTCTTTTGTCACAGTGTTTTCAAAAAGACGTCTGCTGCAGATCTCAGGCATCAGAACACGTCTATATGTGTGAACGGGATAAGTAATATACTAAATATAGGAATGACTGAGATCTTGGTAAGATTGTGCAGATGCCTGTAGACTGATTGGGATCCCCCAACGTTCACAAAAGCCCATAGATCTAGACACAAATAACCCTTTCCCATATACAAACGTATTTTGATGCCGCTGCAGCAAACGGGCTTTTGAAAATATTGTGGCAAAAGGAGAAATAGGTCATAATGAGCAATTTCCTCTTTTTCAAAAAATGTTTTTCAAATTTATTCAACATTTATATTCTCCTTTATATTGTTTTTTCCCAAAATTTTTGCGTAGATGTTTTCAAAGACGTCTGAAGCAGATTTCCAGAATGTGGGAAAGGGATAAGAAAATGTTTAAGGCTTATATTAACCTTCCGGAAACTATCTAATGCACAGATCTAGGTATCCCCAGCATAACCTTAAAACAAAATCATTACAACTATTGGAACATCTTTAACTAAAATACCGAAATGTTTTAACCCTTTCCCACATACAGGCGCTTTCCGATGCCTCGGTAGAAAGACGACTTTCGAAAAACATTTCGGCAAAAGAAGAAATAGCTTAATTTCTTAATGTGATCATTTAACGAGATTTTCTATATTTACCGAAGACTATTTCAAAGTCTTCTGATGCAGATAAGTTGTATGCGGGGAGGGATTAGACATAAAATATTATTCATGAAAATGTTCATGAACAATCACAATATAATAACTTAATCTAAACAGTGATTTACATTGCCTTGAAGTGTCAAGCACACATATTGCTTGCTATTCTCACACGAAACTACCATTAACCCTTTCACATGTACAACAAATCTGCATCAGACTACTTTAAAATTATCAAGTCCAAAATATAGAAAATCTCTATAAATTATATTGTAATTATTGAATAGTGTTGAAATAACTGTGACAAATGGAAAAATTGCTCATTATGAGCAATTTCTCCTTTTGCCACAATTATTTAAAAAGTCGACCGCTGCAGAGGTGTCAAAAAGTGTGTATATGTGGGAAAGGGTTTAAATTATTAAGAGATCATAGATATAGAGGTGATAAACAACATTTTTGCCAGAATAAGTCATATCACAGTAAAAACCATTGAACTAATAAAAACTTTTCTGGCTACTTTGCACCATCACTAGATGCTTTCTGACGCCTCTGCAGCAGACGGCTTTTTGGAAACATAGTGACAAAAGAAAATTTGCTCAAAATGAGCCGTTTCTCCTTTTGCCACAATGTTTTCCACTTTTAGTCATAGGTTATCCATTCAATTATACAATTATAGAGATTTTCAAATTTTTGACAAAATATGTTCAAAGTCGTCTGCTGCAGAATTGTTGTATGAGGGACACTTTCTCGGATACAGATGCCTTTTGCCACAATGTTTTCAAAAACAGCAGATGCGTCAAAAATAGGTCATCAAGTTAATTAGACGAAGGGGGCAAATTTATTTTCAATAAGGAAGAGTCTAAATCAACATATTAATAGATAATAAATCAACAACAAAGTTTTGTGATTCTTAAATTATATGTAACAATACAATATATGCATATTCTCTATAGGACAAAGCAAAAGTACAAAAGTTAACAAATAATCATGATATGGATTGTATTAGTCATCACATTATTCAACAGTCTAACTACCACACAAAACATCTCCTGTTACCGTAGTTACTGTAATGTACAGGTAAAACTAGGTCAAGGTCACAATATATAAATCATATCTAGGTCAAATATAACAATGGTCTGATTATGTAACAGAGATGAGGCACAATCAATAATGGACAAACTGAGCCATACCCAGGTCAAAATGGTCCTGTGTATATCCGGTGTTCAAAAAATACTGATTTTAAACAAAGCTTTAAATAAGAGACATTGTTCATGTTCTTAAATCCTTATTTGACACTCAAACCCTATGCTGTGGGTTACCAAAAGAATTGTCTCAGTGAGACAATTCTTTTGAGTACCATCAATATAGGGTTTAATTCAGTCATAAGAGAATCATAGAGAAATAGCGCAGATCTTGACAAGACTGTGTGGATGCTCTCTCGCTGATCCTGATCTACACTGTTCACAAAAGCTAACTTGTACCTTTTCCCATGGCCAAGCTCAAATATATATATGACAACGATGACACAGAGGACCATTTTTGTTTGACGCGGCTCAAAAACAGTAATGATTTTTTATTCTCCTTGTGACCATATCTACTTGATAAGAGTTCCAAATGGATAGTCCCATAGTTTTGATGAAATACCAAATCCTGGAAAAGAAAAAAAAAGACAATATTAACCCTTTCCCTCATAGACAATTCTGCAGCAGACGACATTGAACACATTTTGTCAAAAAATGGAATATCTCTATAATGAGGGACATTAGTGATAATTATATTATCTCCCTTGTCAGATAAAGACCAAGGAAGACCAAATAGTTGGTAGGTCCTTTAAGTTGGAATCCTTTGTCTTTATCGCTATTTCGCAATGAGATATTGCAATTACTCTGTACACATTAATCATAAATGTGTTAATTAAAGTGATGATTCAAAAGAGAAAATTTACATAGCAGTGTTTAAATAAAACAAATGTGGAATTACTAATCAATCTAATAACAGTTGGCCAAGAAAATGCAATTATAAGTGCACCATCCAGTGCAAAGAAACCAATGATAAAAACAGAGGAAACCAAATGATAGGACCTAGCTAGATGTAGAGGGTATTAAAGGGAGATAACTGACCGATGTCTCCAATTGAATGGATAACCTATGACTAAAAGTGGAAAACATTGTGTCAAAAGGAGAAATTGCTCGTTTTGAGCAATTTCTTCTTTTGTCACTATGTTTTCAAAAATCCGTCTGCTGCAGAGGCGCCAGAAAGCGTCTGTATGAGGAAGAAGGCTTAACCTTATCCACATACATAGAATCTAGAGCAGACGAATTTTAAAACATTACGGCAATATTATGGAAAATCTCTATAAATGAAATGATCATTACTGAAAAGAGCTGAAACAGTTTGAGCAATCATCACTCCTTTTGCCACAATAATTGCAAAGGCATCTGCTGCAGATGCATCAAAATAAGGTTGTAAAGGTTAAATTATGGAATAAGAGTTTAAAATATTGTGACAAAAAGTTGTTAAGTTGTTTACATGTGATAAAAGGGTTAAGGCTTTAAGGATCTAAAAGCATCACATCAGGTCACTTGCAACAAATGTGAGAGGGGTACAAGTGATCCCTATGTGTACACTGACAATACAGAGTACAAGTGATCCCTGTGTGTACGCTGGCAATACAGAGTACAAGTGATCCCTGTGTGTAAGCTGGCAATACAGAGTACAAGTGATCCCTGTGTGTATGCTGGCAATACAGAGGGGTACAAGTGATCCCTATGTGTACGCTGGCAATACAGGGGGTACAAGTGATCCCTATGTGTACACTGGCAATACAGGGGGTACAAGTGATCCCTATGTGTACACTGGCAATACAGAGTACAAGTGATCCCTGTGTGTATGCTGGCAATACATAGTACAAGTGATCCCTGTGTGTACACTGGCAATACAGAGGGGTACAAGTGATCCCTATGTGTACGCTGGCAATACATAGTACAAGTGATCCCTATGTGTACACTGGCAATACAGAGTACAAGTGATCCCTGTATGTATGCTGGCAATACAGAGTACAAGTGATCCCTGTGTGTCTGCTGTTAATACAGAGGAGTACAAGTGATCCCTGTGCTTATGCTGGCAATACAGAGTACAAGTGATCCCTGTGCCATGCTACCAAGGCAGAATACACAGATGTCAACCACATAAGCCATGCTAGCAAGGCAGGCGACAGAGACATGATCCCAATGACTTTGTGTCATGCTGCCAAGGCAGGGTAAAGAGACATGATCTCTATGTGTCATGCTGCCAAGGCAGGGTAAAGAGACATGATCCCTATTTTTCATGCTGCCAAGGCAAGGTAAAGAGACATGATCCATGTGTCATGCTGCCAAGGCAGGGTAAAGAGACATGATCCCTATGTGTCATGCCGCCAAGGCAACCTACAGAGACGTGTTCCATATGTGTCATGCTGCCAAGGCTTGCGACAAAGACTTCAACCCCTTAAGCCATGCTGGCGACGAAGACGTCATCCCCATAAGCCATGCTGCCAAGGCAGGCGACAAAGATGTCAACCCCATAAGCCATGCAGCCAAGGCAGGCGACAAAGACGTCAACCCTATAAGCAATATTAGCAACGCAGGCGACAAAGACGTCAACCCTATAAGCAATGTGGTAAGGCAGGCGACAGTCATCAGGCCCCATAAGCCATGCAGCCATGCAGCCAAGGCAGGCGACAAAGACGTCAACCCCATAAGCAATGCTGGCAAGGCAGGCGACAGAGATGTGATCCCTTTAAGCCAGGCTGGCAATGCAGGGTACAGAGACATGATCCCTATGTCCTTCTGCCAAGCTAAGAGACATACATAATGAAAACTTGACTGGTGAACCCGTCTCCCTTAACCCTTTCCCTCATATAGACGCTTTCTGACGCCTCTGCAGCAGACAGATTTTTGAAAACATAGTGACAAAAGAAGAAATTGCTCAAAAAAAGCAATTTCTCCTTTTGCCAAAATGTTTTCCTTTTTTAGTCATAATAGATAACCTAATTTTTGACAATTATGTTCAAAGTCGTCTGCTGCAGAATTGTCGTATGAGGGAAAGGGTTAATGTGATAATGATATCAATTCAATTAAGCTAAGGAGCAATTCCTCTGTTTTCTACAAATTTGTCAACAGTTGACTGCAGCAGCAGGCATACAAAACATCCTGCTACAGAGGGCAAGGATAATGTAACAAAAGTCATTCTTACCTCTATAATGATCTTTAAAATGATGTTTAACATGATAAGTTTTAAGATCTTTGAAGTAGTGTAGGGACGGGCTACCGTGATGAAGGTAGTAATGTATAAGGTCATAGCACAAATAGCCCACGACAGTGCCCGAAAAAAGCACCAGCGCTATGATGGGCGGGGCTATTAGAAGGTAAGTCTGGTATATGAGAAATCCCAGCAGGGTCGCAGGCAATGGTGGAAACAAAAGTCTATGTTTATCCATAGGACTCTGAAAAAAAAGAGAAAAATACAGTAACTTAATTAAACTTTTCCCTGTACAACAAATCTGCAGTAGACGACTATGAAATCATCATGGCTATAATATGAAAAATCTCTATAATTGAAAGTATAATTTTTTAAAAGAGTTGAAAACATTTTTGCAAAAAGAGAAATTGCTTGTTTTGAGCAATTTCTACTTTTGTCACAATGTCTTCAAAGGTCGTCTGCTGCAGAGGCGTCACAAAGCGTCTATATGTGGGAAAGGGTTAATTTACCTTTTCCCCCCACACAGTACATCAAATCAGCAGCAGATGACTACGAGAACATTTTAGTAAAATTATAGAGCTCCTTTATAAATAAAAGTATAATAATAGTTGAATAGAGTTTAGGCAGAAGGATGAAATGGCTCCTGATAAGCTCATTACAATTTATTTCTCCTTCTGCCACAACGTTTTCAAAAGTCTTCACCAGCAGACAAAAATATGAAATATTTCTAAAAAGAGAGAATAATTAGTGAAAACTGTTGAAACCATTGTGTGGCGCAGACGTTATTTAGTTTGTTTTTCAACCCTTATCCACATACAGTTGCGCTTGCAACAGACGTCTTTTGAAAACATTGTGGCAAAAGGAGAAATTACTCATTATGAGCAATGTCCCCTTTTGCCACAATGTTTTAACTCCATTCAATAATTCTTTCATTTATAAGAAACAACAACACATTTTTCACCAGTTTTCTTGTGCATGGGAAAGGGACATTGTGTGTGTCTATGAAATAGACAGAATGTGAAATCTATCTTTTGATGTTGTCCATGAAATAGACAGAATGTGAGTCATTATTTATGATGTTGTCCATGAAATAGACCAAATGTGAGGCATTACTTATGATGTTGTCCATGAAATACAGAATGTGAGGCATTACTTATGATGTTGTCCATGAAATAGACAGAATATGAGTCATTATTTATGATGTTGTCCATGAAATAGACAGAATGTGAGGCATTACTTATGATGTTGTCCATGAAATAGACGGAATGTGAGGCATTACTTATTATGTTGCCTATGAAGTATGCTGAATTTTAGGCATTACTTATGATGTTGTCCATGAAATAGACAGAATGTGAGGCATTACTTATGATGTTGTTTATGAAATAGACATAATGTGAGGCATTACTTAATGATGTTGCCTATGAAGTATGCTGAATTTGAGGTCTACCCTTATGATGTTGTATGTACAATAGACAAATGGTACTACTACCTTATAATATTTAGTTTTTGAAATAGACAGAATGTGAGGTATGATGTTGTCTGTAAAATAGACAAATGTAGCTACTACCTTAAAACATTGTTTGGCAAATAGACAGAATGTGAGGCATTCCTTATGATGGTGTCTGTAGAATAGACAAATCTAACTACAACCTTATAATATTGTTTGTGAAATAGACGGACTGTGAGGCATTCCTTATGATGTTGTCTGTAAAATAGAAAAGTCTTACTACTACCTTAAAACATTGTTTATGAAATAGACAGAATGTGAGGCTTTCCTTATGATGATGTCTGCAGAATAGACAGAATGTGAGGCCTACCTTATAATATTGTTTGTGAAATATGCAGAATGTGAGGCATTCCTTATGATGTTGTCTGTCAAATAGACAAATGTAACCTCTACCTTAAAACATGGTTTGTGAAATAGACAGAATGTGAGGCATTCCTTATGATGGTGTCTGTAGAATAGACAAATCTAACTACAACCTTATGATATTGTTTGTGAAATAGAAAGGAATGTGAGGCATTCCTTATGATGCTGTCTGTAAAATAGACAAGAATGTGAGGCCTACCTTATAATATTGTTTGTGAAATATGCAGAATGTGAGGCATTCCTTATGATGTTGTCTGTCAAATAGACCGCTACCTTAAAACATGGTTTGTAAAATAGACAGAATGTGAGGCCTACCTTAAAACATTGTTTGTGAAATAGACAGAATGTGAGGCCTACCTTATGGTGTTGTCCATGAAATATGCAGAATGTGAGGCATTCCTTATGGTGTTGTATGTAAAATAGACTAATGTAACCCCTACCTTAATACATTGTTTGTGAAATATGCAGAATGTGAGGCCTACCTAATGATGTTGTTTGTAAAATAGACAAATGTACCTACTACCTTAAAACATTGTTTGTGAAATATGCAGAATGTGAGGCCTACCTTATGATGTTGTCCATGAAATAAAAAGTGGAGTGCTATGAGAAGCTTTGAACTGCTAGGAGGTTCGCTATGGAACAGCCACCGATGGACAACATACTCATCTATGGTCCAAAGTAAGAATCCAAAGAGAACCAGCACTGGGAAGAGGTGGATTGGAACTTCGACTTCTGTAAATTAAAGAAACATATATATTTTACTTTTTGGGTTTTAAATCCAATTTCAACATTGTTTCAGTTACATTTCAAAAATAATCTAAGGAGACTTGTGATCGTCCAATGATAGATTTTCCATAATTTCCCCCAATTTTTATTTTCACAAAATCATCTGTATGATGATCGAGACAATGAGAAAACCCTCACAAGGTTTTATACTTCAAATTCAAATTCTGGTCTTACTTGAGTTTGTTTAAGTAGATATTTTCAAATTTGACAAGTTTAAAAACCAGAGGGCCAAGATGGCCCTAAATCGATCACCTGAATGATAGTAAATTAGAAGCAAACATCTGTGAAAATTTGATCAGGAGTTCAAATGAAACTGCAAGAAGCGGAAACTCAGTTAAAGAAAAAGTTTTGTCATTTTGCACCTTTCCTGATGCCGCTTTGCTGCCGTGTTTGTCAACGAAATCAATACAGCTTGAACAGTTTTTGTAGAGAGTCACCCAAAGAACATTTCTGCCAAATTATCATGGAATCTGACAAATGGATTATGGAGACGGAGGTTTTTAAATTTTGGGTATTTTTTCTCAATTTCTGATGCCGCAGCAACAAAAGTTCTACACAGAATGTAAGTTTTTGAACAATTTTGAAAGAGGACCATCAAAGGAACATTCCTGTGAAGTAACGTTGAAATTGGTCCAGTGGAATATGGTAGGAGTTGTCATTTGTAGCTAAAAGTTCAATTTACCCCTTTTGTGATGACGCGAGGTTGCTATGATTTTGAAACCAATCAATATGGCTTGACCAAATTAAGTAGAGGATCACTGAAGTAAGATTCCTTTTCAATTATCTTAATATCAGATAAGATCTTAAAAAAAAAAAATCCGTCATTTTTCCCCTTTTCTGATGCCTCCTGACTGCCATGTTTTTCAACCAAACAGTATGCCTTGAAAAACTTTGTAGAGAGTCACCCAAGGAACATTTCTACCAAAATATATTGGAATCTGACATGCAGATTCAGAGGAGAAGATTTTTAAAGTTTGGACATTTTGCCCCCTTTCTGATGGGGCAACCAAAGTTCTCAATGGAATTTAAATCTTTGAACAATTTCGAAAAAGGGCCACCAAAGGAACATTCCTGTGAAGTTTGGATAAAATTGGTCCTGTGGTTTAGGAGGAGATGATGTTTAAAGCTAAAAGTTAACGACGTACGACGACGTAAAAAACGTGATCAGAATAGCTCACCTTGAAATATCTAGAAATGGGTTAATCTTAGCCATAGATCAGATAGGTAGCACCATTGGGAAATAATGTAATGGAAATAGCTCTCGAATACAATATACAAGGTGGTTTCCTCACATGCTAAAACTCTATCCAATAATTAAACTTTTATTGATATATAATGATAATTATATGAAATCGTTAGAAAATCTGGTAAGTAGTTTCTGAGGACTTGTTTTCTTAAAAAAAAAAAAAATGCCTTTGGTTGCCGTGGAAAGCAGAATTTTGCATGAATCAGATTGATTAGAAGGACTTTTAAAGTAGAGGACATTATGCTTGCTGTGAAGCTTCATCACAATTAACTGACCCAGCAGTTATAGGGGAGATGATGCTTAAAAGAACAACAACTTTCCAAGGACAGCATAGCTCCCCGGGTAACAGCTTCATTATTAATCCTTTTCCATATGCAGACGCTTATTGATGCTTTTGCAGTAGAAAACAAGAGGGCCAAGATGGCCCTAAATCGATCACCTAATTGATAGTAAATTAGTAGCAAATATTTAACTGCAAATATCTGGAAAAATTTGATCAAGGAGTGCAAATGAAACTGCAAGGAGTGGACACTTCTCAGGAAACAGCTTATCAGTAAAGGCCATTTATATCTTGAAATCTAACAAGAACTTTAATAAGAATGGAATTATAAAGTTTTTGTCATTTTGCACCTTTCCTGATGCCGCCTTGCTGCCCTGTTTTTCAACGAAATCAATATGGCTTCAACAGTTTATTTAGAGTGTCACTTAAGGAACATTTCTACATTATATTAAGCAGATTATGGAGGAAAAGGATTTTAAAATTTGGGTATTTTTCTCACTTTCTGATGCCGCAGCAACCAAAGTTCTCAATGGAATTTAAATCCTTGAACAAATTTGAAAGAGGACCATCAAAGGAACATTCCTGTGATGTTTTGTGGAAATTGGTCTATTGGAATGGTAGGAGTTGGTTGTCATTTGTAGCTAAGTTCAATTTACCCCTTTTGTGATGACTCCTGGTTGATATGATTGTGTAACCAATCAAAACGGCTTAAACAAATTAAATAGAGGATCATTAAAATAAGATTCGTATTATATTTTCTTAAAATCAGACAAACACTTTCATAAAAATGGAATTTTCAAATTTTGTTATTTTGCCCCTTTTCTGATGCCGCCTGACTGCCATGTTTTTTGACCAATCAGTATGGCTTGAACAATTTTTATAGAGGGTCACCCAAGGAACATTTCTACCAAATTATATTTGAATCTGACAGGCAGATTCAGAGGAGAAGATTTTTAAAGTTTGGACATTTTGTCCCCTTTCTGATGCCGCAGCAACCAAAGTTCTCAATGGAATTTAAATCTTTGAACAATTCTGAAAGAGGACCACCAAAGGAACATTCCTGTGATGTTTGGGGGAAATTGTTCTTGCGGTTCAGGAGGAGATGATGTTTAAAGCTAAAAGTTAACGACGGACGACGACGGACACAGAGTGATCAGAATGGCTCACCAGCCTTTGGCTCTAGGTGATCTAAAAATTGAAAAAATAAAAATAACAAGAGGACCATGATGGTCCTATAGCGCTCACCTGATTTAATCAAACTTAAACAGTTTTCATTGTTCTTTGTCTATACATATATACGGAAAACAAGCAACACCCCCTGGTGGCCATGTTTATCATCCTATCAAAATAATTGGAAGTCTTAGTAGAGGGGCACCCAAAGAACATTCACCGGGATGGGGTCATTTTTCACCCCAGGGTTATAATTTGAATAATCTTGGTAGAGGTCCAATAGGCAAGCTACATATCAAAGGCCGGGGCCCTCTACTTTCAGAAAATATTTTTTTTTTTTAAATTTCTCTAGATATGAGTCTATGTAAAACAATAGACCCCAGGGGAGGGGTAATTTTTTGACCCCAGGGCTATAATTTGAACAATCTTGGTAGAAGTCCACTAGATGATGCTACATACCAAATATTAAAGGCCTCTACTTTTAGACAAAAACATTCTTAGACAAGAAATTTTTTAAAGGTTTTTCCCTATATGAGTCTATGAATAAGCTCCGCCCCCCTGGCGGCCATGTTTTTCAACGGAATGGAAATATTTGAACAATTTTGTCAAAGGGTGCCCCAAGGAACATTTGTGCAAAATAATTTTCAAATCGGGCCAGTACTTTTGGACAAGAAGATTTTTAAAGTTTTAACAATGCACATATAAGGAAAACAAGCTCCGCCCCCTGGTGGCCATGTTTTTCAACGGATCTGAAATATTTGAACAATCTTGGTAGAAGGTACCCCAAGGAACATTTGTGTAAAATAATTTTTAAATCGGGCCAGTACTTTTGGACAAGAAGATATTTAAAGTTTTAACAATGCACATATAATGAAAATAGGCTCCACCCCTGGCGGCCATGTTTTTCAACGGATCGGAAATATTTGAACAATCTTGGTAGAAGGTACCCCAAGGAACATTTGTGCAAAATAATTTTCAAATCGGGCCAGTACTTTTGGACAAGAAGATTTTTAAAGTTTTAACAATGAACATATAAGGAAAACAAGCTCCACCCCCTGGCGGCCATGTTTTTCAACGGATCGGAAATATTTGAACAATCTTGGTAGAAGGTACCCCAAGGAACATTTGTGCAAAATAATTTTCAAATCGGGCCAGTACTTTTGGACAAGAAGATTTTTAAAGTTTTAACAACGCACATATAAGGAAAACAAGCTCCGCCCCCTGGCGGCCATGTTTTTCAACGGATCGTAAATATTTGAACAATCTTGGTAGAAGGTACCCCAAGGAACATTTGTGCAAAATAATTTTTAAATCGGGCCAGTACTTTTGGACAAGAAGATTTTTTAAGTTTTGGTTAATTTTCCCTTTTTTGTTGCCGTGGCAACCAAAGTTCTGCATGGAATAGAATTCTTTGAACAAGTTTGAAAGAGATCCACCCAAGGAACATTCCTGTAAAATTATTTTGAATTTGGTTAATTGGTTTAGGAGGTGAAGTCGTTTGTAGGAAAATGTGAACGGACGGACGACGACGACGACGCGGGACGACGACGACGACAACGACGACGACGACGGACGATCACAAAAGCTCACCTTGCACTTTGTGCATAGGTGAGCTAAAAATGAAAAAATTGTAGCAAAATAACTCTAGATTGCTCATAATGAGCAATTTCTCCACTTGCAACAATATTTTAAACTCTACTCAACAATTATACTTTCATTTATAGAATGTTTTCATATTTGTACCTTAGATGTTACCAATGACGTCTGCTAGGCATTTGTTGTTTGTGGGAAAGGGTTAATCTTCTAATGCAAAAGATGTGCAAAAAATGTGTCTGCAAGTTGGAAAGAGTTTGCTTACCTCCTAATCCTGGAAGATTCCAGTAGATTGTCTCCGTTTGAAACTTTCTGAATGTATAGATGACTGAAGCGGCCAAGATGGGTACCCAGTACATGAGCACCAACCACCAGTATGACTTGGACAGTTTTTCTAAGATCGGGTTTCCGAACAGCCTGAGTGGGGTATCTATCGGGCTGTGCACCCATTTCAAGTAGTTTTCCCCTAGACTACCTACTTGACATACTAAGGGCTTGGACCAGTCGATCAAATCGTCCTGAAGGATATTATTTACAGCTTTAGAAAAGGGGCATTTTTCATGTTCTTAAATCCTTATTTGACATTCAAATCCTATGCTGTGGGTACTAAAAAGAATCTCAGTGAGACAATTCTTTTGAGTACCCACAGCATAGGATTTGGTTGAGTAATAAGAGAAATATAATAAATCATATTAAATATTATATTGTGTGGAAAATACCTGTTCACATCCTCTTACCTTAGTCCTCTCATGTACAATGTTGATATCAGGTTTCCCAGATCATCCATATCAAGGAAAGTATTTAATCCTTTCACGCATACTGAAGCCTCTGTGGCATACTTAATTTGAAACATTGTGACAAATGTGACGGTAATTGCTCATGATGAGCAATTTCTCCATTCACCACTATGTTTCCAACCAAAGTTGTTTGTAGCAGATTTATTGTTAGTGGGAAAGGGTAACAATACATCAAGATATTGCAAAAATATGTCAATATATAGAGATTATACAACTTATTTTTTGAAAGATAAGAATATAATTCACTAGCCGTCTCGTGAATGGGAGTGACGTCACGAGTTGCTCCTCCTATTCACAAGACGGCGAGTGAATTATATTCTAATCTTTGAAAAAATGAGTTGAATAATCTGTTTATTACATTTCATTGTTATTTGTTGTAATACATTAAATTTTTAAATACGTGTCTTCAACCATAGTTTATATTTACTGTGGAATATTGTTTGTCGTTTTACCTACTTTGCGCATTATTTTCGGATGAGGCGTGGCCATGGAAAAAAGGGAGGGGCACGCATGCGCAATTGTGTAGTAGATTATAAAAATTTAATACACTGGTGTGTATGATTATGAATTTTCTTTCACCGAGATATCCTTATCTTTGATGGATAGAAATGTAATAAAATATAATATTAAGACTGATTGCAGTAAAACATGGATAATGACAGTGAAAGAGTTACCGTAATGATTTTCAGGTAATTTTTTCCCTCATACGACAATTCTGCAGCAGACGACTTTGAACATATTTTGTCCAAAAAATAGAAAATCTATAATTCAATGGATAACCTATAACTAAAAGTGGAAAACATTGTGGCAAAACGAGAAATTGCTCGTCTGCTGCAGAGGTGTCAGAAAGTGTCTATATGAGGGAAAGGGTTAAGTAATTAAGTCAA
Source organism: Serripes groenlandicus (assembly GCA_031761405.1). Lineage (NCBI taxonomy): Eukaryota > Metazoa > Mollusca > Bivalvia > Cardiida > Cardiidae > Serripes > Serripes groenlandicus. The sequence continues at coordinate 6,915,870 of JASEVX010000010.1, forward strand.
CATCATCTGTTTCATGATAATGATGATGATGATCTACATAGATTATGACAAGGTAAAGGCAGCTAATGTTATGAACTTTTTCAAGACTTACATTTCTTTCTTCAAATCAAAATAACAATGAAGTCCTAAAACACAGTCATGAGGAAAATGGTTCAACCAGATTTACTTACAACATTTTCTGATTTTGCATGTCCATTAGCATGTCCATTTGCATGCCCATTTGCATGCCCGTTTGCATGCCCATTTGCATGCCCGTTTGCATGCCCATTCGCATGACCGTTTGCATGCCCATTCGCATGACCATTAGCTACACCATTAGTATGTCCATTTGCATAACCATTTACATGCCCATTTTTCTCTGTCTTTGATGTTTTTACCTGCAAAAGTGAAAATAACAAAATATATACAATTGTGTCGTGATGTACCTCAGAGCTCTTCAGATAATGGGTCTTTCTCACATTTGACCCTCTAACCCTATGTTATATGTTGTGGGGAGTCAAAATGAGAGGATTCTTTTGATAACCCACAACTTAGGGTTTAGTTAAGTAATAAGAGAGATATTGTTGGGAAAATACCCCTTTTCTAGTCCTCTGATAACTTTGAGGCAATAGCAGCAGACGACTTTTGAAAAACATTGTGGCCAAAGGAGAAACTGCTCATGATGGCCACAATGTTTTCAACTTAATTTAACAATTAAACTATCTTGTATGGATATTTTTTCAGGTTCCTCTCACTATGGAATGAAAGTTGTCTGCTGCAGATTTGTTTCATGTGGGAAAGGGTTAACAACGTACCATCATCCCATCACTCACTAAACATAACAACAGAAAAGTGTGTTATCCTGGCAACAGGCTTACTCACAAAATGGTTTCAACTGTTTCTATCGGTATCCGGAAATAATGTCCATGGACAAAATGCCACAGGACAAAATATCCATGGACATAATGTCCACGGACAAAATGCCACAATATGAAAAGAGGACAAAATGCCACAGTTTATTTCGAAAACATTTTATCGTGAATTATAATGTTAAAGCAGCACACCACAAGTGGCAACAGTATTTGAATGAAACAGTTCATAATCTATCACTTTTATCAGCTATCCACACATCCCATTTAACATCCTGGCATCGCATAACAGTCTTGTGGTGTGCTGCTTTAACATTATAATTCACAATAAAATGTTTTCTATCATAATTATGCCATTTTGAGAGTCACCTGCATTAGAAATATCTAAAGAACAAGATGTATGTGTATTTCACCAATGATCCAAGGAAGCAACCTAAGTAGCTCAAAAGTCAAGGTCAGGGTCAATGTCAAGGTCAGGCTAATATATATGCCTCTGCAGCAGAAAACATTGTGAAACAAGGAGAAATTGCTTATGATGAGCAATTTCTTTTTTTTTGCCACAATGTTTAACCCATTCCCTCATATAGACGCTTTCTGACGCCTCTGCAGGAGACGACTTTTTGAAAACATAGTGACAAAAGAAGAAATTGCTCAAAACGAGCAATTTCTCCTTTTGACACAATGTTTTCCACTTTTAGTCATAGGTTATCCATTTAATTAAAGAGATTTTCTATTTTTTGACAAAATATGTTCAAAGTCGTCTGCTGCAGAATTGCCGTATGAGGGAACGGGTTAAAACTATTCAATTATCATACATATGTGGTAAGGTTTAATTAACTTTCATTCAAAGACATTTTCCAGATGTTGTGCCCAAAAGTCATCTGCTACCTTTCAGAGATATGCTGTATGTGGGGAAAGAGATGGGAGGACAAAAAAACAACTGGTGAAGCTCAGAGACATAATAACCCAGGCAGATAATGATGTGATAACAAGCTCTTTAGTCCTAATTGATACTGTCATTTCCTGGAAACAGACACTCGAGAGCTATAGATAACGGACGTTTTGCATGTTCTAAAATCCTTATTTGACCCTCTAACCCTATGTTGTGGGTACTCAAAAGAATCATCTCAATGAGACGCTTCTGTTGAGTACCCACAACATGGGATTTGCTTGGATTATAAGAGAGATATTGTAGGGAAAACAGCTGTTTACCCATCCTTATCTGCATGGACATCTGGACCGGCACACCCTATAAAACATGTTTCAAACCCTTTGATGCCGAGGTAGGCAGTAAGCTGAACATTGCATGTCACTGGTTCATTACATGTTTCACCCCAGAACAACTCTAACATGGAACTGTTATCAGATACCACCAGCTTCACCAGGGCAGCTGCTAGACTGGAAACAGTCCATCCATTCAACCCTTTCCCACATACAACAAATCTGCTAGAAGTGGAAACAGTCCATCCATTCAACCCTTTCCCACATACAACAAATCTGCTAGAAGTGGAAACAGTCCATCCATTCAACCCTTTCCCACATACAACAAATCTGCTAGAAGTGGAAACAGTCCATCCATTCAACCCTTTCACACATACAACAAATCTGCTAGAAGTGGAAACAGTCCATCCATTCAACCCTTTTACACATACAACAAATCTGCTAGAAGTGGAAACAGTCCATCCATTCAACCCTTTCCCACATACAACAAATCTGCTAGAAGTGGAAACAGTCCATCCATTCAACCCTTTCCCACATACAACAAATCTGCTAGAAGTGGAAACAGTCCATCCATTCAACCCTTTCCCACATACAACAAATCTGCTAGAAGTGGAAACAGTCCATCCATTCAACCCTTTCCCACATACAACAAATCTGCTAGAAGTGGAAACAGTCCATCCATTCAACCCTTTCCCACATACAACAAATCTGCTAGAAGTGGAAACAGTCCATCCATTCAACCCTTTCCCACATACAACAAATCTGCTAGAAGTGGAAACAGTCCATCCATTCAACCCTTTCCCACATACAACAAATCTGCTAGAAGTGGAAACAGTCCATCCATTCAACCCTTTCCCACATACAACAAATCTGCTAGAAGTGGAAACAGTCCATCCATTCAACCCTTTCCCACATACAACAAATCTGCTAGAAGTGGAAACAGTCCATCCATTCAACCCTTTCCCACATACAACAAATCTGCTAGAAGTGGAAACAGTCCATCCATTCAACCCTTTCCCACAGACAGTTCAGTATTCAGATGCTATCTTTAGCCCTTTCTGCAGCTGACGACTCTTTAAAACACTGTAGCAAAAGGAGAAATTGCTCATATAAATGATCAATTTCTCCCATTTGCCACAATGTTTTCAACATTATTAAATAATTAAACTGTCATTTATAGAGATATTTAAATTTTTTGTCAATATGTTGCTAAAGTCATCTTCTGCAGATTTGTTGTATGTTGGAAAGGGCTTAAGAAGAGAATGGGATGAATAGAGTAGGTAATTATTAATATTATCATCAATATTTCTTGCTCCCTTAATTAAGACTTTCCCACCTGTAGATGTATTTTAATGCATCATCAGTAGACTGATTTGGAAATGAGTAAAACCTCCTTTTGCCTCAGTGTTTTCAACTCGGTTCAAATCAACAAAACTTTTCAAATTCGTTGACTTAGATGTTTGTTGTTAACCCTTTCCCTCATATAGACGCTTTCTGGTGCCTCTGCAGCAGACGGCTTTTTGAAAACATAGTGACAAAAGAAGAAATTGCACAAAACGTGCAATTTCTCCTTTTGCCACAATGTTTTCCACTTTTTGTCATAGGTTATCCATTCAATTATGGAGATTTTCTAATTTTTGACAAAATACGTTCAATTTAAGTCGTCTGCTGCAGAATTGCCGTATATGAGGGAAAGGGTTAAACAATGTCAGGGTTAAATTGCTGGCATCTGATACATATTTTTGCAATTAAAATATTATATTATCTACAAAGTCACAAAATAGTTCTCTGAAACCAACATGAATAAGTGGGTCCAGCAAGATTTAAGTAATTCAATGCTGATATTGTAATCAGACCTGGGGAGATCTGCTTGCAACATTGTGATGGTAATGATTATATTACAAGCCTTATAATGTTGTGATGATTTAGTGCTTAACCCTTTCCCTCATATATAGAAGCTTTCTGACGCCTTTGCAGCAGACGACTTTTGAAAATAATGTGACAAAAGAAGAAATTGCTCAAAACAAGCAATTTCTCCTTTAGTCACAAGCTTTTCAACTTTTTTCAGTAATTATATACCTTCATTTATGGGGATTTTTTCATATTTTTGCCTATTATGTTTTCAAAGTCGTTTGCTGCAGATTTATTGTATGTGGGAAAGAGTTAACCCTTTCCCTCATACGACAATTCTGCAGCAGACGACTTTGAACATATTTTGTCAAAAAATGGAAAATCTCTATAACTGAATGGATAACCTATGACTAAAAGTGGAAAACATTGTGGCAAAAGGAGAAATTGATCATTTTGAGCAATTTCTTCTTTTGTCACCATGTTCTCAAAAAGCCATCTGCTGCAGAGGCGTCACAAAGCGTCTATATGAGGGAAAGGGTTAAGCTTTAAATTCTGACCAAGTCACACATGATTTTGCAAACAGCAATGATTGAGATAAGCCTGCGTCTCTGCTCAATCTGATCAGGTAGTATAATGACAATTCATACCAGGTTGTGATATATGATCATGAAATTAATTAATGTTTGTCGCTATATATTGTTTGTATAATTGCTTTGTATGTTTCTTGCTTCTTTTGCCATATTTGTTCAGCTGCTGTTACAATTTGTATTGGCCAAAGGAGTGTTAATGCTGATTTAGCCAAATTAAATTGAATAGAATTGTCTTCTCATGTCAGGTTTCAGTAAAATGCAGTGCCCGAAGGAACTAATTCCAGTCTAGGCCAGCTGTGATTGTTCTATGCCTGACTTAATTAACCCTTTCTCACCTGCAGACGCATTTCAAAGCAATAGCAGCCAGATGACTTTTGAAAACATTGTGGCCAAAGGTGAAATTGCTCATGATGAGCAATTTCTCCTTTGGCGACAATGTTTTCAACTTTATTTAACAATTAATATATCTCTTATGGAGATTTTTCAGGTTTATGTCACAATGTTTTCAAAGCTGTAGAATTGTTGTATGTGGGAAACGGTTAACCCTTAGTCAGCTGAATTTCAAAATGGCATTACAATTCTTGAAATTGATACCAGTCCATAAGAGAAGGTTCAAGCTGGCATTTCTGAACAGTGTAGGTTCAGATCAGCCCATTCATCGTCTACACAAGTTGACAGAAGCTTCTAACAAGCTTATATGTAAGTAAAATGTGAACAGGTAGCAAGCAGTCTACAGTGTAATATAAAAGCCAACTGGTACTTTTTAGACCATAATTGTCAAGTTCTTGCATCTTTTATTTTCATTGACTGTGAACTTGTGTAGATTTTGACAAGACTCACAGAGCAGATGTACAGGATGATCTTAGCTTTACCCTTTTCCACAACAAATAGAAAATCTCTATAGTTGAATGGATAACCTATGACTAAAAGTGGTAAACATTGTGGCTGAAGGAGAAATTGCATGTTTTGTGCAATTTCTTCCTTTGTCACTATGTTTTCAAAAAGCTGTCTGCTGCAGGTGTCAGCAAGCGTCTATATGAGGGAAAGGGTTAACCTGTTCAGAGTTGCCAACTTTATTATCTTTTCCCATGGACAGGGTTAAAATAAAATTGATATCATAGAAATCCTGCTTGTCTTATAAGTGCTAATAAGATAATCATTCAAGTACCCCCAAAAAGCTGCAGATGACTTCGGAAAACAATGTCACAAAAGGAGAAATTGCTCATAACAAGCATTTTCTCCATTTGCCACAATGTTTTCAACTCAACTAAATTATTACTCTTTCAACAAGAGTGAATTTTGACATCTTTAACTACATGCCTTCAAAGTCGACTGCTGCAGATTTGTTGTATGGGATGGAAAGGTTTAAAGCGTCTTAGCTATATAAGGAAACAACTGGAAAATTGCAAGATTAATTTTAACACTTGAATTGAAAACAAATGTTTGCAAAAGAGAAATTGCTTGGTTTGTACATTAATTCTTCCTTTCCCACAATGTTTCCACATGCTGTCTGAAGCAGAGATAAGAAATGTTGTCTGTATAAGGTAAAGAGTTAACCCTTTCCCTCATATAGAAGCTTTCTGACGCCTCTGAATCAGACAGATTTTTGAAAACATAGTGACAAAAGAAGAAATTGCTCAAAAACGAGCAATTTCTCCTTTTGCCACAATGTTCTCCAGACAGATTTTTGAAAACATAGTGACAAAAGAAGAAATTGCTCAAAAACGAGCAATTTCTCCTTTTGCCACAATGTTCTCCACTTTTAATCATAGTTTATCCAATCAATTATAGAGATTTTCTATTTTTTGACAAAATATGTTCAAAGGCGCCTGCTGCAGAATTGTCATATTAGGGAAAGGGTTAACTTTCAATCAATTCTATACCTTCTGAATTATGTACACATAACATTCATTTAATTCTTACTAAATGTGGGCTTCATGCAGAGCGGTTGTAACTACATCTTATTGGAAGCTGTAGTTACAACCATTTTGTATGAAGCCATCATTTCGGTGTCGGATTTATGCAAATTAAGCATTCATAAATGAACCTTCATTGAAATCAAGAACCGTGAAATGTAATGAGTATCTCTGTATTTACGTGTTTTAACCATTTCCCTCATATAGACGCTTTCTGACGCCTCTGCAGCAGACGACTTTTTGAAAACATATAGTGACAAAAGAAGAAATTGCACAAAACGTGCAATTTCTCCTTTTGCCACAATGTTTTCCACTTTTAGTCATAGGTTATCCATTCAACTATGGAGATTTTCTATGTTTTAACAAAATACGTTCAAAGTCGTCTGCTGCAGAATTGTCGTATGAGGGAAAGGGTTAAACACTCTACTGCATACAACAAATCTGCTGCAGACGACCTTGAAAACATCTAGAAATCTGGAAACCATCTACAAATGAAAGCACAATGCTGACGTGGCAAAAAGTGTCTGAATGTTGAAAAGGGTTTATTAGTAATGGTTGCTAAAGTAATAAACCTTTTCCCACATACAACAAATCTGCAGCAGTCGACTTTGAAAACACTAAGGCTAAATAAAGGATTTTTTTTTAATAGAGATGAAAACATTGTGGCAAAAGGAGAAATTGCTCATTGTAAGTTATTTCTCTCACTGCCACGATGTTTTCAAAGGTCAACTTCTGCATAGGCGTCTAAAGTGTTTGTATATGACTTTGTGGGAAAGCCCGGTTAAGGGAATGAGCTTCCATTAACAGCATCAAACTGTGTTAGTTGTCTTTGAGTGTTAATTATTCACAGATTTTTTCTGTAAGTAAGAACCTGACTTCCATCATTGAATAAGGCAATACATTAATCCTTTCCCACATACAACAAAACTGCAGCAGACGACTTTGAAAACATCTGGGCAAATAAGTGGTAAATCCCAAAATATAAAAGCATATAAACTCATTGACTAGAGTTGATAACAAGTTGCAAAAAGCGACATTGTTCGTTATGAGCAATTTCTCTTTTTACCACAATGTTTTGAATAGCTGTCTGCTGCAGATGCATTAAATTATGTCTGGAAGTTGGGAAAGGGTTAATTACAGTCTTCTCTCTATACCATTATATACATGATAACTTTGCATCTATTCACCCTTGTACCTGATACGCACAATCTTAGATCCCTCAACAGCATTATGACCTATCAAAACATTGTGACAAAAGGGAGAAAATTATCAAAATGAGCAAATTCTCATTTGTTGTAAGTACAGAAACACCCACCGGTAATCCTTTCCCATTTGCAAATGCATTTTGACGTGTCTGCAGCACGTCACTTGAAAACATTGTGGCAAAAGGAGAAAACACTTAGTTTTCAGCCCCTATCCAATATTTATACTTTCATATATAGCTTAAATGGTCCCATTTTAATTCCTTTAATGATAATCATGTGACCAAACTTTTAACTTCAGGGCTAAACATGAATTTGTTTGATGTATACCTTTTTCAACAGTATTTAAATTTAAGATATATCGTGACGTTTTCTTCAGTAAACGTTATAACCAGTACTTGTACTACCCAAATTATTAATCCTGACACTGACGGGGCCTTCATAAGGATAGCCGCCTCCATGGTGTAGTGGTAGAGTGCCTGCCTCGGATGCGAGAGGTCATGGGTTCGATCCCTGGCCGGGTCATACACAAGAATTTAAAAATGGTAGTAATAGCTGCACTCCTCGGTGCTCAGGGTTGCGGGGTTAGCATTTCGACTTACTGGTTGGATTCGGGTTAAATGGACCAACAGTAATGGTAACTTACCCAGGAAACGCTGTGATATATCTAAAGCATTGTTGAAAGCAGCGTAAAACACAAAACAATCAATCAAAACAATATCCCTGCAGCCATCAGAGCAAAGGAGGAAAGCCATTACTACAATTTTCTAAGTGTTTGACTTTAATAGGAATCGAACCCTGATCTCGTGCAGAAGACAGAGAGCTCATTGTATATGCATGATTAGGCAAGATTATCATTGTCAAATATCAAGAAAATTGATTATCAAAAATGTAAAGCATGCATGAAGCTTTCACACAAACCTCACAACAATGTAACAGCTTATATTTGCAATGAAATAACAGTGGAAACATGTCTGGTTAAATTAACCCTTTTCCACATACATGCCTCTGACACCTCTGCAGTAATGAAAACATTTTGACAAAAGGAGAAATTATGAGGTAGGGTTATAGTTTTGTGATGACGACGCAGATGACGCCAAGGGTACTCACAATAGCCCAGCTTTTCGAAAAACCGACAAGGTAAAAATGATTAGCTTGAGGTTGATGAAGGGATATATATGTGGCTGTATGCACAGATACAAGAGGGGGCTATAAAACAGCAATCTGTGTGATAAAGAAAAAAGTCAATATTGGATAAGAAAAACTCAATATTTCATGCAGTCTGCAGCTCAAATTAACCCTTTACAAACTATAGCCGCATTTTGACGCAATAGCAGCAGACGACTTTTTAAAACATTGTGGCCAATTTCTCCTGATGAGCAATTTCTCCCTTGGCCACAATATTTTCAACTTTATTAAAACAAGCTATCTTTTGAGATTTTTCGGGTTTTTGTCACTATTTTTCAAAGTCGTCTGCTGCAGATATGTTGCATGTGGGAAAGGGTTAAAATAAACATAGATAGAGGACAATAATTGTTCCAAAGCCATTATGGCTTGTCTAAGCAAACAGCCAATATGACTGGCATACATTTTCTCCATTCAACAACAAACACTCGCAGCCAAGCCCGGGTAACTCAGTTTGTAGCGAAGCAGGCTTTTTAATCTGTGGGTTGAGAGTTCAAACCTCAGCTCAGCCAACATTCTTTCTAATGTTTGACATTTTTGTCTCAGATTGAGTGCTGCAGATAAGTCAAAACGAGTCTATATGTGGAAAGGGTTTAAAACTCAAAAAGACCTTTCCCTCATAAAGACGCTTTCTGATGCCTCTGCAGCAATGACAACTTTTATAAACAGTGTGTCAAAAGGAGAAATTGCTCAAAACGAGAATGTTTTCAACTCTATTTAATAATTGAACTGCCCCTTATGGAGATTGTTCATGTTTTTGCCAGTAGATTTTAAAAGTTGTATGCTGCTGATGTGTTGTTTGTGGGAAAGGGTTAATATGTTAACCTTTTCCCACATACGACAATTCTGCAGCAGACGACTTTGAACATATTTTGTCAAAAAATAGAAAATCTCTATAATTAAATGGATAACCTATGACAAAAAGTGGAAAACATTGTGGCAAAAGGAGAAATTGCACGTTTTGTGCAATTTCTTCTTTTGTCACTATGTTTTCAATTAGCCGTCTGCTGTAGAGGCGTCAGAAAGCGTCTATATGAGGGAAAGGATTAATTGAAAAATCTAAGCTGAAAAGTCAATGCATGAACTGATATAAATCGGTAAAGAATAAAAACATTTTACTAGACTAATTATATAAATTAGGCAGGTTGCTGGATTAATTGGAATCTGTTCAGTGTATCAATCAACAGTTCCCAATAAAAGATGTTCTCGCCGATAAATCAATACTTAGAGACGATTCAAGAATAGCAGTTTGTAGCAGTTTTACGAGGATTATCTTAGACAACCACTTGATTGCAGGAAGAACAATAAAATCACTTGGACTGAAATTATATCTTCATTTTCCTAAAATGTTTAACCCTTTCCCTCATACGAAAAAAATTCTGCAGCAGATGACTTTGAACGTATTTTTTCAAAACATAGAAAATCTCCATAATTGAATGGATAACCTGTATCACTAAAAGTGGAAAACATGGTGGCAAAAGGAGAAAATGCACGTTTTGTGCAATTTCTTCTTTTGTCACTATGTTTTCAAAAAGCTGTCTGCTGCAGAGGCACCAGAAAGCGCTTATATGAGGTAAAGGGTTAACTTTTTCCTTCAATGTGTAGATGCAGTTATACAATCAGCAAATGAAAATATTTCATATTATTAATATAAATCATAAGCAATTTCTCCATTTTGCACACGTAACTATTCTTTCAAAATTTGTTTGCTGCGGAGGTCTCAAAATCAGAGAAAATCACTCATATCAAAGAAAAGATGTTGGTTCAATGCAAACAGTCAACAGGTCATATAATAAACTTATCTTTTTTAACCCTTACCCACATACAACAAATCTACAGCAGACAATTTTGGAAACATCTAGTAGCTAGACTACACATATGGACAATTACAATGAAGAAAAGTAAAATATTTCAAGACAACTTTTGAGCAGTTTAAAAACTTTGACTATACTATCTATAATCTGGAGGTCAGCACCTTTAACCCTTTCCCTCATAAAAGATGCTTTCTGACACCTCTGCAGCAGATGACTTTTTGAAAACATGGCGATAAAAGAAGAAATTGCTCAAAACATTAGTTTTCAACTCCTTTCAATTGTTGTTCTCTCATTTAAAGGGATTTTCTGTGCTTTTGTTTAGACATTTTCAAAATCGTCTCCTGCAGATTTGTTGTATGTGGGAAAGGGTTAAACCAGAACATGGCACTTGTGTTTTGTTTAAAAAAAGAGAAAAAGATTGTTACAAAAGAAGATATGAGCCGTCCCACGATAAAACCAACATTGTGGACTGCGTATTTAAGTATCGACCAGGATCAGCATAAGCATGCCGCAGAAGCTTACCCGGATAGACACTTTTCCCCTTCGGTGGATTTTCTGTTTCAGGAATCATTACTCTATATCTCCCTGAGACGGAATGTGTTGGCCTGGATCAGTCTGGCGGACTGTGCAGGCTGATCTGGGTTGATACATTATGCAGATGCCATAATGTTGGTTTTCTCGCGGGATGGTTCATATTGGCATTGTCAATGCTCCTCCCACATCATATCTACAAGTTGAAAGCTTGAGAGGCATCAACATTCAGAAATGAAGTCAGAATCTCCAAGGAGGGAAATAAAAAGGACTTCAAGAATCATTTATAGTATGTATTTAACATAAATTATTTTAGTTCAAGATGTGAAAATTTACAATCGAAAGATGTCAGAGGAATTGGGGACTCTTTCAGTTGCATACGGGACTTAGGTCAGTGAAACACCACATGTAGACGCGCGTCTGCAGCAGACACCAAAAGTTGTACGCTACGAAAGCATCAAAATGTGTCTACAGGTTGGAAATGTGTATCCTCATTTGGCTCTGTCTAATTGTTACCCTTTTAAATTAAATCAGAGATAGAACAAGACATCTTTTTGGATGAAGTAGCTGAATTGTTTAAATGTGTAACCTATAAATTATTTTCATAAAGATTTAAAATCTGTGTTCTGTCTTACATTTTTATTATGTCTATTTCAAAAGGAAAACAGTCATGATATATACATATACTAGGATATAGGACCACCAGATGCATCAAACTTTAACCCTTTCCCTCATATAGACGCTTTCTGACGCCTCTGCAGCAGACAGCTTTTTGAAAACATAGTGACAAAAGAAGAAATTGCACAAAACGTGCAATTTCTCCTTTTGCCACAATGTTTTCCACTTTTTGTAATAGGTTATCCATTCATTTATGTAGATTTTCTATGTTTTGACAAAATACGTTGAAAGTCATCTGCTGCAGAATTGCCGTATGAGGGAAAGGGTTAACCTGATATAATATATTTCAAGCTGTAAACATCTGAGGGAAAAAAATAATGTTTGTAAAAATCAGAGGTCCTGATACGGAGGGATATATAGCTCTTTTTCCCACAATATCTCTTATTATCCAACCAAACCCTATGATGTGTATATTAAAAACACTCATCACATTGAGACGATTCTTTTGAGTACCCACAACAGAGGGTTGAAGACTCAAATAAGCAGTTTAGAACAAGCAAAAATGCCCCGTAAATGGTTAACCCGTTCCCACATTGTAACAAATCAAAGTACTGCAAGTACTGGTAACGAATTATTTTGAACATGTATTGTAAAATCTAATTTATGAATGCAATTGATCATGCTATTGCACAATTAAATCTATTTTATTATTATTAATATTTTTGGCCAGAGATTTTTTTTATCAGTTGACAGTTTTAGTAAATGTAGCATTTCAACGGCGATGCGAGCGTTTAACATGCACACTAACTCTTTCACTGAGCTCTGCGTAAAGTCTGTCAAAACACCCATGGCATATTTGTGAGATTTACATTGTTAGTTCGATTTGTTTTCGTCACCAGGGGCGGATCCAGGATTTCGGCTTATATTATAACTATGTTTCATGTGAGTGAATTAATTATTATAAATCTATAATGTTTAACAAATCGCATAAAATAAGAATTAAAAAAAAAAAAAAAAGAACAGCTCCTGTTGGGACTCGAACTCGCGTCCATAAATAGACCATGATTAGTAGTTCTACACGCTCTCCATTACACCACAGTACTTTGATACACATATAAGCGTTACTTTTGTATATATATTAAGCTAACTGAATGTGCGCGTATGTAAACCATGATCTATAATTAGAAAAGCCCCTTTGATCATCGTTATCATGTTGGAAAAAGGAGAAACAACGGCGATGCGAGCGTTTAAAATGCACACTGACTATTTCACTGAGCTCTGCGTAGTGGCATATGTGTGAGCTTAACATTGTTCTATACAGCGTGGGGTCGACTTCTAGTGAATGGGCATACGACTAAAATTCATACTCGTGCCTTATACGTACCTGCCGACAAATGAAATATATATGCGCGTACTGTTAATTTGATATTTTCTAGAAAATTGATTATCTATGATGATTCGATAGTATAATTATGACTTCACTGTATTGAAATAACACGTAGAAGTCATTTTAATATCGAAAAAATACTAGGACTATTTAGGTGCAGCGAATGTGTATTCTAAGCGGAAGTGTAGTTTAACCGTGCTTCCGGAAACAAACACGATCGCGTTAACTGTATTATTTTTTGAGAAAAAATAATTCGTTAAAAATCTGCATTGGCAAAATCATGGGAAATCACTTTTATAAAGGTAAAATTAATTAAAAAGGTTAAAACATTGTGGCAAATGGAGAAATTATGCTCGTTTTGAGCAATTTCTCCTTTTGTCTGACAGTGATTTCAAAAGTCGTCTGCATCGTCAGAAAGTGTCTACAAGTGGGAAAGGGTTAAACACTACTCAAGCCTTTCAAATTGGGTTCATTTTCAAGCACATTTTCTACACTTTTTCAAAACAGTTTACTGCTTTAGACCGATTATTCGTCTATTGTAATGATTATTCAACATGTCATGGGAGGGGGGGAGCTTGAGATGGATCTATACTGCTGTTTATATTATTTATATACATAATTTGTCAACAACAATTTTGAAAAACTTTTTTTCTTTCCCTCTAAATAGTTTTTCTAAACATTAACAGTCATCATGATGAAATTTAACAACTCTTTCCTTTACAACAGACCCTTGGTGCTAGTAAATGAAAAGAGTTGAAAACATTGTGACAAAAGGAGAAATTGTTCATCAACAATTTCTTATTTTGCAACGATGTTTTCAAATGTTTCTGAAAGTGGAACAATGTTGTGTGCTGCAGATGCGTTAAAAACTTAACCCTTTCCCTCATATGACAATTCTGCAGTATGGAAAATCCTGCAAAGTAACAAGCAGTATATCGGTGTAGGGCTTGCGATGAATTTGAGAATGTATCAACACTGCATCTTTTGACAGTAGAATAATGTTAGTTTGCCAGAATGTTGTTTTGGTGATTTTTTAGTTACGTTCTGAAATTGGTCATGATGTGTTCAAAATTAGGCCATTCCAAAGTTATGAAAAATCTAGTTGGTATTCGATAGACTACCGTTTTAGCTCATTAGAATGGCTATTTGTAATCTAAATTGTTCGGGTAATCACATGTTCATCACCAGGTCGCTAAGCCATATTAAGATAAAATATTTTTTACGCTTTAGAAATGACTAAATTATCAAGAAAGGAGAGAAAACAGTATCCATCAGTTTGGTGTTTGTTTCAATGATGTCCGATATTAAACAGGTCTGTTCAATTTAGTCCCATCACATTGCATGATTGAGGGTTGTCAGACACATATATAAACACAGTGTATTTATATGTCTCTGAAGTTGTTAAACTCCTTCGAATAATGTGAGTGCAAAAACAAACACAAAACATACTCAAAAAGCACAATTTCACTATTTGCCAAACTGTTTAATTTATAAAAATATAGGCATATATTATAATCCTCGTCGATCTCCAAACTAAATTAGGCTACACTTTCAGCATTGATTGCTAATTGACTCTAGAACGTGCAGACGTGTATATATAACGTGTGTCCTTTAAACCTTTGTAAACCATGAGTCTTATCATCTAGACGCTTTCATATATTTAAACAACTACACAATAAAGCGTTTATAATATTGAGATAATCAGTCTCGCAAGCTATTTATAGAACCTTTTGGAATTTCCAGATTTGAGTATCATCAGAGTTATTTGCAAGGCAGATAGAACGCGCAATGATATTTATTATCTGCCCCATCATGACGAAGATAATATTGACATATTCTAACTCTATGTAGATAATGTCTCGATAAAACTCAAATATTAGTAACAATCCGGTACCAAAGTAGCACTGACATAATTATTATTAATCACGTCTCTGCATCATTGATGGAACTATAACGGATGTGAGTAAATTAGTTTGCAGTAAGGAAACAAAATATCAACCGATTGTTCAAAACCGACTATGTAAATATTTTTCATTGTTGTATTTTCTGTTAGCATTGTGGCGATTGTCAAACCAATCGCCACGATAATTGGCTAAAGGAGAAATTTTCTCAAAACAAGCAATTTCTCCATTTGCCACAATGTTTTCCAACTCTTTGCATTAATTATACCTTCATTTATAGAGATTTTCGTCATCGTGGTTAAATGGTCAAAAATACATTCTTATAAATCTAAATACCAATTACCGCTTGTGTCAAACGCCCTAACAAGATAAGAATTGGCTTAATTAAGTGTTATGTATTGGTGTAAAAACAACTTACAGATCAATTCAGTTTGTAACACCTGTTTTGTACTTTAGCCTTGTTATAATAATAAACCATCAAGTTAACCCTTTCCCACATACAATAAATCTGCAGCAGACGACTTTGGACACATCTACATAAGAATTTAGAAAAATCTCCACTAATCAAAGTGTAATTAATGCACACAATTTAACCCTTCAATTTCTTCTTTTGTCACTATGTTTTCAAAAGCCGTCTGCTGCAGAGGTGTCAGGAAGCGTCTATATGAGGGAAAGAGTTAAAACATTGTGACTTATAGAGAAATTGCTATGATCATGTGCTGCAGATACTCCTACAGGTGGAAAAGGGTTAACCCTTTCCCTCATATAGACGCTTTCTGACGCCTCTGCAGCAGACGGCTTTTTGAAAACAGTGGCAAAAGAAGAAATTGCTCAAAATGAGCAATTTCTCCTTTTGCCACAATGTTTTCCACTTTTAGTCATAGGTTATCCATTCAATTATAGAGATTTTCTATTTTTTGACAAAATATGTTCAAAGTTGCTGCAGAATTGTTGTATGAGGGAAAGGGATATAAGCATGCAGTAATATTTCTCAAAAAAATCTGAACAAAAGACATCTTATACGTTTTTAAACTTAGCTTATCTACACTGATGGGTGGAGCCTAAATAGCTCAGTTGCTAATGATGATGGCTTTCATTTCAGTATATATTGTTCATTTTAACTCATAGCTGCTTTGGCACTTAATTATTCCATCCGATGATAGACAAAAGTCATTGCGACTAAGCATTATTCGTCTTCATTTAACCCTTTCCCTCATATAGTCACTTTCTGACGCCTCTACAGCAGACGGCTTTTTGAAAACATAGTGACAAAAGAAGAAATTGCACAAAACGTGCAATTTCTCCTTTTTCCACCATGTTTTCCACTTCTACTCATAGGTTATCCATTCAATTATGGAGATTTCCTATGTTTTGACAAAATACGTTCAACGTCGTCTGCTGCAGAAGTGTCTTATGAGGGAAAGGGTTAAAGCAGACGGCGTTATGAAAACATAGTGACAAAAGAAGAAATTGCACAAAACGTGCAATTTCTCCTTTTGCCACAATGTTTTCCACTTCTACTCATAGGTTATCCATTCAATTATGGAGATAAAATGGATAACCTATGTTTTGACAAAATACGTTCAACGTCGTCTGCTGCAGAAGTGTCGTATGAGGGAAAGGGTTGAAAGGTGGCTGGTTGCCTGGGAAATATTATGTTGAATGCATGCACAAGAAAACCACGAGAACTGGTTGATGCAATCATGACTGAAATGCAATCTGAAATGGCAATGAATTCAAAACCAATCTAATTTGATGCTTTTTATGGATATTTACAAGAGAAAGTTGATGCAAGGCATCAATGTCGCCGGAAAAGACTGCATTGATTTATTAGTCCCCTACCGGCGTGCCGAAGGGGACTATTAGGTTTGCACTCCGTCCGTCAGTCCGTCAGTCCGTCAGTCCATCTGTCAGTCAGTCAGTCAGTCAGTCCGGCAAATCAGTTTTCCGGACTTTTTTTCTACATGCTTTGAGGTATTGAGCTGAAATTTTGTATATGCCTTTGTAATCATGTGTCACAGATCAAGTTCGCGTTTTCTGGGATTTCGTCAATTTTTTAATGAGTTATGCCCCTTTTTGGACTTAGAATATTCGTTTTCCGCACTTTTTTTCTACATGCTTTGAGGTATTGAGCTGAAATTTTGTATATGCCTTTGTAATCATGTGTCACAGATCAAGTTCGCGTTTCCTGGGATTTCGTCAATTTTTTAATGAGTTATGCCCCTTTTTGGACTTAGTGCAAACCAGTAGGGGACTATGGTATTGCTTGCAATCCAGTTACTTGTTTATGTATTCTTGACTTTCCTTAGTCTATTCAAACATTAGGAACGTTTAAATGAAAACATTTGCTTATAAATTTTATATGCATACCTATACATTAGGGTATCTATAAAAAAATAACGAAATGTGTACACATTTATCTGGCTTAAATTTAATTTTGCTGTTGTTACTTATTTAAATAATAGTATTCATTCATATAATTTCAATGTTTGTCAATCTTATTCGAATCACAAGGTAAATATCCTGGTATTGCTTTAAAGGGAGGTAATTTAAAGAAAATCAAAAGTCTTCAAAAGGAGAAATATATCAGCATTACCGTCTACAGTTTAAATTGTTCTATTGTTTGTGGATTTAAAAAATGTTCTTTTTTTCTTATTTCTACATGTACAACGAAATATTGCGGCTTCTCTTTGACGCTTTGAATCAAACATTCGTCTTGTACTTGTCTAAAATAAAATAATATCACTCGCTTTTTCATATCGAAATGCGCATGCGCGAAAATCGATGTTAAAGGTCACAAAACTACACAACAGAATAGGGTCTATATTTAGCTTAGAAACAGTTCCTACTTTAGATATTCATGGATTAACATTATTAAATGAATTCTACACAAATCAAGACATCTCTTTGAACATGAAAACAACATTTAGTAAGTTAAAATTGCTATTAAAAGGAGAATCCGAAATTGACCTCAATGATGACACATAAGAGTCTGCATTAGGGGGTGTTGGTTCACGTCTTGAAGGGACCACTTTTGTCTTCGTAAATAAGACAAAAATCTTAAATGCGAGTGAAATAAAAAAAACTGCAAACATTAAAAAATCGGAATATTTATTTCATTTTAGATGTGTCATTTATAAGTGTTCGTAAACAACCACAATTGTAATATGTTCAAATCATCTAGATTTGTTTCTTTCTAATAATAAGCCGCCCTCCCATGTGATTTCCGAAAAGCTATTAAAAATAGAAGTCGCGGGCTTCTGCCCGGCGACTAATGAAGTTTATTTAGTGGACATCACTATATTTAAATCGTGTTAATTAAATGCCACTTTCACCAGTATTTCGCATATAAAAAATTTAAGTCAAACAATGACTGAAAAGGTAAAATGTCTGACCATGATGAAACACTTTCTCACATACAGACGCTTTCTGATGCTTCTAGAGACGGAATTTGAAGGCATTGTACCAAAAAGAATCAAAGCGCCAATGGCACTGTAGTGGCGATCGTATGGAAAATCCTGCAAAGTAACAAGCAGTATATCGGTGTAGGGCTTGCGATGACTCTGGTGCGGGTATATTTGAGAATGTATCAACCCTGCATCTTTTGACAGTAGAATAATGTTAGTTTGCCAGAATGTTGTCTTGGTGATTATTTAGTTACGTTCTGAAATTGGTCATGATGTGTTCAAAATTAGGCCATTCCAAAGTTATGAAAAATCTAGTTGGTATTCGATAGACTACCGTTTTAGCTCATTAGAATGACTATTTGTAATCTAAATTGTTTGGGTAATCACATGTTTATCACCAGGTCGTTAGGCCATATTAAGATAAAATATATTTTACACTTTAGAAATGACTAAAGAAAGGAGAGAAAACAGTATCCATTAGTTTGGTGTTTGTTTCAATTATGTCCGATATTAAACAGGTCTGTTCAATTTAGTCCCTTCACATTGCATGATTGAGGGTTGTCACAGTGTATTTATATGTCTCTGAGGTTGTTAAACTGCTTCGAATAATGTGAGTGCAAAAACAAACACAAAACATGCTCCAAAAGCACAATTTCACTATTTGCCAAACTGTTTAATTTATGAAAATATAGGCATATATTATAATGCTAGATCTTCAAACTCAATTAGGCTACACTGCATTGATTGCTAATTGACTCTAGAACGTGCAGACGTGTATACATAACGTGTGTACACACTGCCATCGTGTGTCCTTTAAACCTTTGTAAACCAGTCTTATTATCTAGACGCTTTCATATATTTAAACAAGTACAAAATAAAGCGTTTATAATATTGAGATTTACAAGCTTTTCTGGTTATGGTCTCGCGAGCTATTTATAGAACCTTTTGGAATTTCCAGATTTGAGTATCACCAGAGTTGTCGTTATTTGCAAGGCAGAACGCGCAATGATATTTATTATCTGCCAAATCATGACGAAGATAATCAGAGTACAACCAACTCCTGCCGAATCAGGTTAAAGGTCAAAAGGTTACGGTTGACTACAGTAAAAATAAAACGAGGCACAGGAGTATCATGATACTCTGCATAGCGTACCCAAGACGCCCGATGATATTTATTATCTGCCCAAACATGAAGAAAGATAATATGTAAATAGTTTAACTCTATTTAGATATTTTCTCGATAAATCTCAAATATTAGTACCAATCCGGTATCAAAGTAGCACTAACATTATCATTATTAATCGTGTGCCTGCATCACTGATGGAACTATATATATATATGGGGTTTAACGGAAGTGAGTAAATTGCCTTTGCAGAAATATCCAACCGATTGTTCAAATACGACTATATAATTTTTTTTTCGTTGTTGTTGTTTTGGTAGCACTGTGGCGATTGTCAACCAATCGCCACAAAAATTGCTCGGGACTTTGAAATCATCAACGCAAAAGTATTGCAAATCTCCATATTAAAATAAAAGGAAAGTTTTATTTGAGTTGAAAACATTTTAGCAGACAGAAGGAGAAAATCCTCATAATGATGTTTTCAAAAGTCATCTGAAACAAATGCATAAAAAAACATCTGCAAATAGGAATGGTATAAATCATTTTACAATCATACAACCCTTTTTAAAATTTTATAATGGCATGTTTATCAATAAAATATTTCATTTCCTGTTCTGAAAGGTTTCATAGGAATACAACGTAAAGATGTGTATACAATGTTGAAATTCAAACTTGCATATCGATCATTAGGTCTTATATTCAAAAGCGTTGTATACACATCTTGTAACGAGACAATTAAAGTTACAACTTTAAGGCTATCATTATAACGCAGATAAGAGATGTCAAAATGTGTCTGAAGGTGAAATAATATATTTTAGTGTTCTGCATTGAAAACAGTCATAAAATTATGAGAGAAAAATATTTTTAATCACCAGTAATTCAGATGTTGAATATTAAAAACAACTTCACTGGTAAATGTCAGTTTTCAAGAAGTGACGCCAGCTGCAGGGGCATGATACAAGATGTCTGTTTCAAGGAAAGACGATAACCCTTTCCCAAATGCAGCCAATTAATGCTGTAGAGGATTTTCAAAACATAGGCAAAAATGTAAAAAATCTTTATAAAATGAAAATGTAATTAATTAAATTGTTGAAAATAATGTGGCAAGAGGAGACATTGCTCATAATGAGCCACGTCTCCTTTTGCCACAATGTTTTCAAAGGTCAACTGTTGCAGCTAGATGCATGAAAATGTGCATGCATGTCAGGGTCAATGTTTATTTACGTTCATACAAGTTATCCATGCAATAGCTCACGTAGTCAGACTTGTAAATGAGAAAGCAATCTGTTATTCAATTTCATAAGCCATAATTTTAGAAATGTTCTCACTCTTTCAAAATTGCAAGAAAAAAAGAAAAGAAACAAGAGGGTGATGGCCCTGTATCGCTCACCTTATTTTTTTGATTTTTTTTTTTTTCACTTAAGCTATATAAGCCCCGCCCCCTGGCGGTCATAGTTTCCTTTTACCACAATGTTTTCCACTTTCAGTCATAGGTTATCCATTCAATTATAGAGATAATCTATTTTTTGACAAAATATGTTCAAAGTCGTCTGCTGCAGAATTGGCGTATGAGGGAAAGGGTTAATATAGGGAAACAAAATATGTTTTGTAAATAACAAGTGAAAACATAGTATATTTAAGGACTTTCCATAAGAGCCGTTTTATTAGATATGCATATTTATTTCTTGAAGTATATATACATAATTATATACTTTGATATTCAGTTGTTCTTAGAAAAAACACCAGAAAGCTACTAAAACTAAGAAATGTTAACATCAATAAGTGTAGGACTTCATTAAGCAATATCTCCCGGAGCTCCTAAGATAAGGGGCGTCTTGCATAATTCGAAAATACTTATTTGACACTCTTGATCAACCCCATGCTGTGGGTACTCAAAAGATTATCGTCTCATTGAGAGGCTTCTCTTGAGTACCATTATCATAGGGTTTGGTTGGATAATTAGCTAATATAAAATTCAGAGCTCTGGATAACCCTTTCCCTCATACGACAATTCTGCAGCAGACGTCTTTGAACATATTTTGTCAAAAAATAGAAAATCTCCATAATTGAATGGATAACCTAGGCTATGACAAAAGGTGGAAAACATTGTGGCAAAAGGAGAAATTGCACGTTTTGTGCAATTTCTTCTTTTGTCATTATGTTTTCAGAAAGCTGTCTGCTGCAGAGGCGTCAGAATGCGTCTATATGAGGTAAAGGGTTGCGGGTACTCAAAAGAATTGTCTCAGTGAGACGATTCTTTTGAGTACCCACAACATAGGGTTTGCTTTAACTATAAGAGAGAAATTGTGGGGAAAAGAGCTCACAGTTCACCCATCCTTATCTGGATCTCGGTAACATCTCATAATATAAACTCTTTGGTGTATATAGGCACTCAATAGTAAATATAAGCTTCCCCGAACATGAATGTAACTAGTACCCACAACATAAACTCTATTGAGAGAAAATATCAGCAGCTAAAAAGTAAATAATAAATGATCTAGAGCTCAACTGAAGCCTGTGAACATTCGCCAAACAGCCAATTCATAAACATAGCCAGAATATTTACAGAATATTTACAAGTACACGCCTTGTTCTATCAGGTAGTCATGTTACTGTATCCAGATTCCTACCCTTTCCTTCATAACTGTTAACATCTTGGGTGTTCATACTTTACAACTTGTAAACACATTGGCAGAAGAATTAAAACTGCTGGAAAAATTGTGGAGAAACCACTCATAATGACTGACACAAAGAGTGCCAAACTGTCAAAAAATATACCCGTCAGCAGAGCTCTAGATAGGGGGCATTTTTCATGTTCTGAAATCCTTATTTGACATTCAAACCCTATATTATGGGAACTCAAAAGAATCGTCTCAGTGAGATGATTTGGTTGAGTAATAAGAGAAATGTTGTGGGGAAAAGACCTGTTCACAACCTCTTATCTAGTTCTCTGCCCGTCAGGGAGACATGACTAAAGTGATTTGGCCAGCTGATCTATCCCAACTGAGATTTTTTGCCCATAAACATTCACTGCAGGTTTAATGAAGATTGGATAAATAACTGTTGAAGTTAAAGTGTGGACAAGGCCAAATTTGTCGATAGGTCATTTTCCAAAAGTCCCTTGGGCAATTTGGCTGGTTATCTAAATACTTGGCCTTACTTGGCCTAGGCACAATTGCCCACAGTTTAAGGCATCCTCGGTACCCAGGCTATTCATAAACTATATGATACCCTGGGCAAATTGGCTAGCGAAACTTTGTAAAGCATGCACCATGATTTCCTCCGTAACAACACTGTAATTTTTGTATCGCATGAGGTTTGTGTCATGCGGCCAATCAAGCGGTTGCATTTCACCTCATAAATTATTACGAGATTTTTACAGCCATTTTGCCCTGGGTATCATATAGTTTATGAATGGCCTGGGTACCGAGGATGAGTTTAAGGAGTCTCAGAGGAAACCTTTCAATTTCAAGAGCAGAAAAGGCTATAAAGGGTCATAATCCAAAAGCACCTTGGGACAAATTTGCTGGTTATTGATCCTGCCCAGAACATTATGCCCACAAACATGTTAACCAAGTTTGGTTTAGATTGGATGAAAACTGTTCGGCAAAAAGTCTGAGAGCTAAGGCTGATCAATTTGGCCAATTTTGGATAATTCCAAGGGCCATAGTCCCGAAGTGCCTTTGGTGAGTATGACAGGATATCAAACTTGGCTCAGAGATTATGGCCACAAACATGTTGACCAAGTTTGGTTTAGACTAGATGAAAACTGTTTGATAAAGAGTTCGCGCAAAAAAGCCGATTTGGCCAATTTTGGATAATTCAAGGGCCAATGTCCAAAAGTGCCTTGGTTGATTTTACTCAGGTAATAAAACTTTGCTCAGAGAGTATAACCACAAACATGTTGACCAAGTTTGGTTAAGATCGGATGAAAATTTTGCTGGTTATTAAACTTGGTCCTGATATTATGCCCACAAACCTATTCATCAAGTTTGGTGAAGATCAGATGAAAATTGAGTGCTTGGCTCAAAGAGAGGACAATGTTTTGACACTGACGCCCGCTCCAGGTTTTCCCATAATAAGACCCGTATAAATATGAGCATATGAAAATGTTGCAACTGGGATATTAAAACACCATAAATACAAACAGATTCATCTACTGGGGTATGTATAAGGTTTATTTTTGGCCAGTGTTAAAAGCCAGAGTGGCATGCATGATATCATAATTGTAAACATAACATGAAAACTGGGTCCAGAAAATGTCCATGATGAGGAGGAGGTTTAGTGCATTTTACATCTTTAAAAGCGGCTGGTTTCAAGGTCCATAACATTCAAATGAATCAACATATCTTAACACAAATTTGATTATCTTTCAAGGTCGTCTGCTGAAGATTAGTTGGAAAGGGTAAACAATGTAAGAAATACTCAGATTTTTATACTGCCTGAAAAAGAGAAACAAAATATCTCCTTTTATCTCTTAATTTTGTTTTCTACAATCATGCACTTTCACTTATAAATTCATTCTAAGTGAGTGTATTTTAGGGTTCAGCACCCGCATCTTTCATACTTTGTACATCAGAGGTCCAGATTGATAGGGTTACAATACAGCTCGTTTCCCTACAACATCTCTCTTAATATCCAACCGAACCCTATGGTGTGGGTTTCTCAACAAAAGAGTCTTTAGAGTACCACAACAATTTTAGTGTTAGAGGGTCAAATTAGAATTCTAGAACCTGCAACATGCCCCTTATCTAGAGCTCTGGGACAACTGTCAGTAAATTGAGTGAAAATGCCCAAGATGCCCAACAAACAATTTTTATCATAATCTACTATAATCTAACATAAATAGGTGTACTTAATTGTTCTGCAAGGTTTATGAGCCTGCATTTTAACCTTTTCATCCCTGCATGATTGATAACGCACTGGATTTTCAAACTTCAAAACCAGTTATGTAACCCTTTGCAGTTTTCCTTTTGACGTATCATTAGAGATGGTTGTAAACATTGAGACAAAAGGAGAAATTGCTTTTTCAGTGATCTTGTGATTTTAGATTTGTTGTAATGTGGAAATTTAACCATTTCCCTCATACGACAATTCTGCAGCAGACGACTTTGAACATGTTTTGTCAAAAAATAGAAAATCTCTATAATTCAACTTGAATGAATAACCTATGACTAAAAGCGGAAAACATTGTGGCAAAAGAAGAAATTGCACGTTTTGTGCAATTTCTTCTTTTGTCACTATGTTTTCAAAAAGCTGTCTGCTGCAGAGGCGTCAGAAAGTGTCTATATGAGGGAAAGGGTTAAGTGTT
Source organism: Serripes groenlandicus (assembly GCA_031761405.1). Lineage (NCBI taxonomy): Eukaryota > Metazoa > Mollusca > Bivalvia > Cardiida > Cardiidae > Serripes > Serripes groenlandicus. The sequence goes on from JASEVX010000010.1 coordinate 6,940,772, forward strand.
TACCAACTGAACTTATATGATTATCTATTTAACTTAGAAAATATGAAGACGCATTTTGACGCCTCTGCAGTCTACAACTTTGAAACCATTGTGGCCTAAGAAGAAATTACACATTATGAGCAATATTTCTCCTTGTGCCATAATGATTTCAACTCTTTTTTCCCAAATTAAATTTGCCCAGATGTTTGCGAAGTCGTCTACCGAAGGTCTTTTTAATGTCGCAAAGGGTTACATGTTACTAAGATTCAAACTGTGACCTTCAAACAGTGACCTTCTTCCCTGGTGTAGATGCTTTCTGACACCTCTGCATCAGACAGCTTTTTGAAAACAGTGACAAAAGAAGAAATTGCTCAAAATAAACAATTTCTCCTTTTGCCACAATGTTTTCCACTTATAGTGATAGGTTTCCATTCAATTATAGGGTTTTTCTATTTTTTGACAAAATATGTACAGTCACACTGATGCAGACTTGTTCACTTGGATGCATAAACAATTTATAGGAGTTTACGGTATAGGTATACAGAGCCTAACCCTTTCGCACAAAAGCAGACATGTTCTGGCATATTTGTAGCAGACAACATTGTGGCAAAAGGAACAACGGCTGTCCGTAAGACAGCACTTGACTTATAAATCCACCGCTAATATTAGTTACTGAGATATGGACTCTAATGTAGTTGCATGCAAGATTTAACCAGAATTTATAGATCAAATAATAAAGGGCAATAATGTGCATTAAATGCAAGATAGAGTCAACTGACTTGATTATTTACATAGGTGTTATTGTTGAGAAGGGCCGAGCCCCGGTAGTGACGCAGGCTGTCAATCCAGGGGTTGTGAGTTTGAATCCCGGCTCGGCCAACTTTCTTTCCGAGGATTGACAAAAGTCAATGCGACATGCGTCATTCGTCTTCCACCAATGGGCTAAGTCTATGTGTAAAAGCAGCCAGTTGCTTGGGAAGATTGTTGTGTGGAGTACTGGTGTGAGAAAACCAGGAAATGCATGAGTAGGTGAACTGGCCGCCGTGATATAACTGAGAAATTGTTAAAAACGGCGCCAATAAATCAAATTGTTAAGAAGGGCTGTATAAAGTTTCAATACAATGCATCTAGTAAAGGGCCATAATTAAAGTTATCTAACTTGAACTAACATAGGTGTGATGATTGAGAAGGTCTGTATAAAAGTGGCAATGCAATGATTCAAGTAGTAACTGAGATATGGTGTCTTAATGTAATTGCACGCAATTAACTTTAACCAGAATTTATAAGTAAACAAAGGGCCATAATTTGCAGTATATACAGGAAAGAGTTATCCAAGTTGTTTATTTACATGGGTGTGATGGTTGGGAAAGGTTGTAAAAAGTTTCTTATGATCAATTTCTCCTTTTGCAATAACGTTTTCGGGAAAGGGATAAGAAAAGACCTGTTGCCGCTGCCTTATCTTGGCTTATGTGAAAGGCTTAGAACATGTATTTGGAAAAGCCATCATTGTTTAGTTTTCTACCTAAATATTATAACTGTTGTGAATATTTATCATCACAGTATGAATGGGCTGATAATTTAACATTCATAAAGAATATCCACGGGTAGAATTGAGGTTGAAAACTTATTTGAAGGGAGTTTAGCAAGCAAGCGCTGACGTCTCTATAGTAGTAAAAAATGAAGGTATTTTCTTGTAATTAGGTGGGATCCCATGTCAGCAGTGTTTTGACTGTCTTACATCAATTGTTGTGGAAAGAAATTGGGTCACAGCAGTATATATTTATATACACATACGTAACCTGACGTAACCTGACGTAGACTGCAAAAGCGATGGCATCTGAGAGTAATGTGCAGATTATGCATACCAGTCTATGATTAACACTTATTTGTGATACAGTCTGACATTTTCAATTTGAAATGGAAGGTGTACACATTTACCCTTTCAGCAGGCGAATTTTGAAACCATCGTGGAAAAAGTAGAAATTGCTCAAAACAAGCAATTTCCCATTTGCCACAATGTTTTCAACTTTATTTTTAATGATTATAAATAATCATTTATTAAGATGGCAATTATTTTTGCCTACAAAGTTTTTAAAATTAATTGTCTGCTGCAGATTTGTTGTATTTGGGAAATGGTTAAGAAAAGGAAAGAAGAGAATGAGAAGATACAATTTATTGACTAATTTATTGAATTTTAATCCCTGTTTCAACATAAAGACGCTTTCTGACGCCTCTGCATCAGACGACTTTTGAAAGTATTGTAGCAAATTGTGGAATTGGTCATATTGACCAATTTTTCCTTTTGCCACAATATTTTCAGTTTTATTCAAGAATTGATGTAGAGTTTCCATATTCTATATAAATGTTTTCAAAATCCCCTGCTGCATGTTTGTTGTATGTGTGAAAGGTTTATTTTGTTTGTTTGTTTGGAGTTTAACGCCGCTTTCAACAGCTTTGGTCATATCACGGCGGTCAGTGCACCTACCCATGTTTTCCTGGCTTTCACACACCAGTACTTACACAACATTCTTTCGAAGCCACTGACTACTTTCTCACATAGATCAGAGGTGAGAGGCAATGGAAAACATCGCCCGAAAGAATGTCGCCGCAACCAGGTATCGAACCCGTGACCTCCAGATCACGAGTCAGATACGCTACCAATTGAGCTACCCGGCCGGTGTGAAAGGTTTAACAGTTTGCCTAATTAAATATTTATGGAGATGTCTGCTTTAATTAAGAATACCTGACGAAATGATTATAATGTATAACAACTAGACAATTTGAAATGTGATATTGATAGAGTTGAAAACATGGTGGGTAAAGGAGAAGTCATTTCCTTTTCGGATTCCGCTTTATTTTTCAGAAAGCTCTGTCAGAATTTCTAACTTATAGGAACAGTGACACTGTGTGACATAAAATTTATTGCATTTGAAACCCTACATTCAGAACCAGATCAGCCTGCACAGTCTGCACTGGATAATCTGGACCGACACATTCCGTCTCAGGGGAATAGCGTTAAAGAGTAATTATTCCTGAAACAAAAAATCCACAGGAGGCGAAGTGTCTGTCCAGGTAAGCCTGCGCGGCATACTTAGGCTTTATCCAGATTGATACTTTACGCAGAATCCACAATGTTGGTTTTCTCGCGGGACGGCTCATTTGTTGTGTCATGTGTTGTAGCCTTAATTGTTTCAATGTCAAATATCAGTTACTTAAATTAACGCTATTCAACATGCGGACAGATACCTAGACGTTTCTGCAGCAGGCAACTTTTGAAAACATTTACAAAATCTCTCTTTACCCTTTCCCTCATATAGACGCTTTCTGACGCCTCTGCAGAAGACGGCCTTTTGAAAACAGTGACAAAAGAAGAAATTGCTCAAAACTAGCAACTTCTTGTTTTGTCAAAATGTTTTCCACTTTTAGTCATAGGTTATCCATTCAATAACAGACATTTTCTATTTTTTGTTTTGTCGTCTGCTGCAGAATTGTCATATTAGGGAAACGGTTAATTTGGCTTTGAATTTTATAATAGCTGCATGGTAATGACAAATGAGTGCATTAATTAGCACTAGTTTGTTATACTATAGCATATATATTAATACCACATTCAAGGGATAGATTTTGACGCAAAAGCAGCAGACGAATTTTGAAAACATTGTGGCCAAAGGTGAAATTGCTCATGATGAGCAATTTCTCCTTTGGCCACAATGTTTTCAACTTTATATAATAATTAAGCTATCTTTTCAGGAGATTGTTCAGGTTTTTGTCACTATCCTTTCAAAGTCGTCTCATGCAGATTTGTTGTATGTGGGAAAGGGTTAAAATAGTGATACATGTATTGCATTATAGGGTTGAAGATGTCAAATGTCAGATTAGCAGAACAATTTGATAAAAGTAGCTGTGTTTATAGTAAATTCAGGACTTGAAAACAATCATATTTATTCATATATTCCTGTCATCAGGGTTAGTGATTCTATCCCATGAGAAATATTTACAACCTTGAAATATGAATCTTCATACACCATGTAATATTTTATGTGTATATACATCACCTTCTTTTGATATGAATTAACCCTCACCCTCATATAGACGCTTTCTGTCGCCACAAAACGTGCAATTTCTCCTTTTGTCACAATGTTTTCCAATTTTAGTCATAGGGGGTTATCCATTCAATTAATTATTATAGAGATTTTCCATTATTTGACAAAATATGTTCAAAGTCGTCTGCTGCAGAATTGTCGTATAAGGGAAAGGGTTAGGATAAGACAATCACCATCACCAGAGAAATATAATACTATGTTATAATTACCTATGTTGTGGTTAAAAGAGTAACTATGTGCTTTATGGAAAATAATTTTACTCCTTTCACCAATGTTACAAAGGTGTAACATATAATATATCTCCCCCAAAATATTAATTTGACTGATTTTTCATTATTTTTCTTCATAATTTGTTCAGTTTAAGAGGAAAAACTAGATCTAGCAGTATGTCAAAACATTTTATAATAATCTAAAACTCTGCTGCAGAATTATTGAATACATGTGTGAAGCGATAAATTTTCTTTATGTTTTGTTTGTTTGATTGGTGTTTAACCCTTTCCCTCATACGACAATCCTGCAGCAGACGACTTAATTTGAACATATTTTGTCGAAAGATGTGGAAAACATTGTGGCAAAAGGAGAAATTGCTCGTTTTGAGCAATTTCTTCTTTTGTCACTATGTTTTCAAAAAGCTGCCTGCTGCAGAGGCGTCAGAATGTGTCTATATAAGGGAAAGGGTTAACGCTGCATCAGTGGTCAAGTGGTCAACATTTGTTCAGTTATATCAAGGTGTTTCCTGGGAAAGTTACCGGTCTTACTGGTCCTTTTATTCTGACACCAGCGAGTCAGTTGTAACCTGGCTAACCCCACAACCCGGAGCACCAAGGAGGGAAAGCCATTACTACCATTTCTAAAGTCTTTGGAATGAGCCGGACAGGGATCAAACCTGAGACCTCCCGCACCCGAGTCGGAGGCTACACGTACGGCTACACAACCAAGATGATCCTTGCTGTAAGTAAATGGTGGACTGTGAGTTAATGGTAGAGTAATGGTAATTAAAGTAAAGGAAAATGTCTTGGGTAAATTATGTCACGTTTAAACCCTTTCCCACATACAGACATGATACATGTACAACAAATCTGCAGCAGACGATTTCAAAAATGCCTAGCAAAAATATGTAAAATGTCTATAAATAAAAGTCAAACTAGTGAAAAGAGTTGAAAACAGTGTTACAATTTAGGAGAAATTGCTCTTTATGAGCAATTTATCCTTTTGTCACGCTGTTTTCAAAAGTCGTCTACCGATGGGAAAGGGTTAAATAGTATAACTATTGTCATAAGGCATACAACATTCCCCACATTTCTATATATATATATATCCAGTCTTTATGCAATCAACAGAATAATATTAATTCATGTCTAACAATAATGACAGCATAAAAGGAGTTGAAACCCAATCTGCTTTTAACCCTTTCCCTCATACGACAATTCTGCAGCAGACGACTTTGAAAATATTTTGTCAAAAAAACCTATGACAAAAAGTTGAAAACATTGTGGCAAAAGAAGATATTGCTCGTTTAGAGCAATTTCTTCTTTTGACACTATGTTTTCAAAAAGCCGTCTGCTGCAGAGGCGTCTGAAAGCGTCTATATGAGGGAAAGGGTTAATCCTTCTCAAACCAGTCAACACTATATGCTTTAATTAAACCCATCCCTCTATATATACAACATTTCTGCAGCAGAAGTCTTTGAAAACTTCTAAGCAAAAATGTGAATTAAAGTATAACCATTGAATAGAGTTGAAAGCTATTTAAGTTTAATGGAGAAAGTGGCATATGGAGAAAGTGGCAAATGGAGAAATTGCTCAGAGCCACAATGTACGGGGAGGGGAGGGGAGGGTTTAGATCTGTCGTCTCCTTGGACTCACTCAACTCACTCAACTGTCAACACTATCTGCTTTTAATCTTTCTCAAGTTGCATCAATTATACATAAACAGTCAGACACCTACATTAACAGCTGCTAATAATCCTTTCTATGAGAGAGACTACTTTTTAAAATATTGTGGAAAAAGTGGAAATTGTTTGACACAAACAGTTTATACATTAAACTACATTTTTAACACAGTATCAAATTAACCCTTTCACACATACAACAAATCTGCGGCAGACGACATTGAAAGTATCTTGGCAAACACATGGAAACGCTTTAATAATTATTTATGTAGGTATAATATCTTAAAAGAGTTGTGGCAAAATGAGAAATTGCTCGTTTTGAGCAATTTCTATCCTTGTCAAATGTTTTCAAAAATGACGTCTGCTGCACGGGTGTCAGAAACGAAGTGTCTTTATGTGGGAATGGGTTAAAAAGCAATATGCATTGTTTATAATGATTCAAGAACTCTGTACAAGACATTATTAATAAAAAACTTGTTTAAAATTTGGTAAACCTTCCAAAATAACACATTAATTGTCAAATAGAGTTGAAAACATTTTCACCTATATATTGCCACAATATTTTCAAATGTTGTCTGCTGCAGAGGCATCCTAAAGTGTCTGTATACATGTGGTAAAGGGAATAAACAGCCTGTGAATTGTAACAGCTAGGTTACAGTATGTATAATATTAATATGCTTTCTTACAACTTTGAAAAGAGCTCGGCAAAAGTATGGAATATCTCTATTAAATAAAGTAAAACTAGAAATATCACTGAAGGTGATGAATACCCCCAGCTGGTGCCTGACAATATACATATGTATGAGAAATTCAAGGGGCCATAACTCATTTAAAAATAATTTCAGTGCAACACGCCGACAATATGCACAACTAGGCTTGGTATCAATCATTCTTGTGAAGTTATATTGAATTCTGACCAAGGGTTGCTGAGAAATAGTGTTCACAAGAAATGGCTACAGATCAACTATGTATGTGAAATTCAAGGGGCCATAACTCATTTAAAAATAATTCCAGCGCAACACGCCGACAATATGCACAACTAGGCTTTATTTCCTTGGATGTTTTCAAAGCAAATTTAAGGCCAGGCCATTCTAAAAATATCTCCTCATTGCTCTAAAAAGTTTAAAATCCAACTCTTTTATGACTGAACATTGTAAATCAGTGAACATTGTAAATCCTAAAAATTGAAATATTGAATAGAAACCTGTGAAACACAGAGTGGATTGTATAAAATGGATTTGTTTGCATCTGTAAAACTCCTCAAATGAAGAGCTGTGAAATTTATTATAGAAATGACTAAGAATTTTCCCCTACTTGGCAAAGAATGCATTATTTGGAAAAAATACCTGTGCTTGTTCCAAAAACTACTATGAGCATTTGTTCAGAGCAATATATAGTGCACTGATTTATTAACGAGATTTTCTATTTTTTGACAAAATATGTTCAAAGTCGTCTTCTGCAGAATTGTCGTATGAGGGAAAGGGGTTAACGGCAGCTCTGACATCCCTAAAGATGACTTGACACTCAATTGTCATCGTCATCATGGTAAAAGTGGCAAATAAAAAATCAGCTATCTCAGCACCTTGCATGAAATTAATTGTTCTGTATGTATGATATTTTACACCACTTTCAAGTACAACAGGTATTATATATTTATCTTAACTCTTTCCCTCATATAGACGCTTTCTGACGCCTCTGCTGCAGACGGCTTTTTGAAAACAAAGTGACAAAAGAAGAAATTGCACAAAACGTGCAATTTCTCCTTTTGCCACAATGTTTTCCACTTTTTGTCATAGGTTATCCATTCAGTTATAGAGATTTTCCATATTTTGACAAAATAAGTTCAAAGTCGTCTGCTGCAGAATTGTCGTATGGGGGAAAGGGTTAACACTTTCCCACTTACAGAGGCATCAGAAAGCGTCTATATAAGGGAAAGGGTTAACATCAACACAGAAAATCTCCATAATTGAATGGATAACCTATGACAAAAAGTGGAAAACATTGTGGCAAAAGGAGAAATTGCACGTTTTGTGCAATTTCTTCTTTTGTCACTATGTTTTCAAAAAGCCGTCTGCTGCAGAGGCATCAGAAAGCGCCTATATAAGGGAAAGGGTTAACATCAACACATCAATTGTAATGCTATACTTTCTCGCCACCTTGAGGGTCAAGGAGAAAAACTACTACCATTGTTAACCCTTCCCCTCATAGGACAAATTCTGCAGCAGACGACTTTGAACATATTTTGTCAACAAATAGAAAATCTCTATAATTGAATAGATAACCAGTATGACTAAAAGTGGAAAACATTGTGACAAAAGGAAAAATTGCTCGTTTTGAGCAATTTCTTCTTTTGTCACTATGTTTTCAGAAAAATCCGTCTGCTGCAGAGGCTTTCAACATTATTTCAGTTATATCACGGTGACAGTTCACTTATTCGTGATCCCGGGTAAAGAAACCAGTACTTAGGCTTGAAAATGTGCCCTACCCAAGGGCACTCCACCATGACTGCCGTGCCGCGACTGGGGATCGAAACCGGGACACCCGGTTTCAAAAAATCCCCGACGCTAAACCACTCAACCACGGCGTCTGTATGAGGGAAAGGGTTAAAAATAATTTCATATTTTCCTGATATATATTACTTTAACATTTCCCAGATTGACTTTTATAATGATTAATAGTACAATCTTTGAATAACTGGTTATTCTAGCTTAAGCTGTGTAAATTTGGTCAGAGTTTTTCTCAAATTTTTAGATACATTAATATAAGGTATTTTTTTCACATTCCAAAACCCTCATAATATTATGACACTCAAGCCCTATGTTAACCCTTTCCCTCATACGACAATTCTGCAGCAGACGACTTAAAACATCTTTTGTCAAAAACTGGAAAATCTCTGTAATTGAATGGTTGACCTATGACTAAAAGTGGAAAACATTGTGGTAAAAGGAGAAATTGCACGTTTTGTGCAATTTCTTCTTTTGTCACTATGTTTTCAAAAAGCCGTCTGCTGCAGAGGCGTCAGAAAGCGTCTATATGAAGGAAAGGGTTAAGGATACTCAAAAGAATGTCTTATTATGGAGACATTGGGTTTCGGGTTTGGTCATTATATTTTAGAGATATTGTTGAGAATTTAAAAGATCACTTTACTCCTCCTTTATCTAGACCTGAGACTTCATCCTATTAATTATTTATTCTTTCGAGATTTTAATCCTCCAGAAAAAAGAAACCTGAATACATTTACTCAAATTTCACCCTTCCAGCAATTGCAGACTCATTCTGACATGTCTCACTCACTCTCGGAAGAAGATGGCAACCTTTGCATGCATGACGCAATGATTTCGGCTGTAATATATAATTGTAATTTCAACTTCTGAAAACATTGTGATAAATGCAGAAATTGCTCATATTGAGCAATATCTCCATTTGCCATAATGTTTTTAACTGTATTCTTTTATTATACTTTTATTTCTAGAGATTTCCAATAACTTCGTCTAGATCTTTTCGAAGTTGACTGTCATCTGCTCCAGATTTGTTGTATGTGGGAAAAGGATAAAATGTAAAATGAGAAATTGCTCATGTTACCAAACAATATCCCATTTAACTTAAACGTGTAATATCAGATGTCAGTCTTAAAATTGAAATTCTAATTAGCCTGATTAGTTTGGGGTTACTTTTTTTCTTCTCCATAATTTAGATAACAATTTGATGGTTCTATATATCACATCGTTTCCTGGGTAAGTTACCACTCACTGGTCCATTTATCCTGACACCAGCCAGTCAGTCGTAATGCTAACTCTGCAACCCAGAGAGCGCCAAACAAGCAACCTCCTGCAACTATCAATTTGATACAAGAATTAGAAATAAACTGTTAACACATCAAATGAGCCGTCCCACAAGAAGACCAAAATAATGGCCTCTTTGTAATGTATCGACCCAAATCAGCCTGCGCAGTGCACGCAGGCTAATCCGGCCAACACATTCCTTCTCCGGGGGATAGAGATATGATTCCTGAAACAGAAAATCTACAAGAGACGAACAGTAACTGTGTCTGTCCGCGTTGCGGCCTCTGGAGTGTTAACAAGATTTTCCTTCAATTTCACCTACTTTTTGACCCGACGTGACCCATGTTCGAACTTGACCTACATATCATCAAGACAAACATTCTGATAAAGTTTCAACATGCTCAAGTTGAAAATGTGGCCTCCAGAGTGTTAACAAGATTTCCCTTCCATTCGACCTAGTGACCTAGTTTTTGACCTCATATGGCCCAGTTTCGAACTTGTCCAAGATTTTATGGAGATGAACGTTCTGATAAACTTTCATGAAGATTGGATGCAAAATGTAGCCTGTAGAGTGTTAACAAGCTCAAATGTTGACGACGCACGACAGACGCCGCACGCCGGACGGACGCCGGATAAAATGTGATCACAATAGCTCACCTTGCACTTCGTGCATAGGTGAGCTAAAAACGTTGTGTGAAAAAACGAAATTGGAAATGTTTAGCAAATTGTTGCCTAAATTTTCCTACATAGATTTTCCAATATTTTCCGGTATATATTCAAGTTTCCTACAACAAACAACAATTACTCCTAATTCAAACCCTTTTGCAATTGACGGTTTATTTTGATGCATTTTATCCACTATGTTTTCAACTCTAATCAATAATTCCAATTTAACCCTTTCCCTCATACAACATTTCTGCAGCAGACAACTTTGAACATATTTTGTCAACAAATGGAAAGTCTCTTTAATTGAATGGATAATGGACTGAAAGTGGCAAAAGGAGAAATTGCTAGTTGTGAGCAATTTCTTCTTTTGTCTCTATGTTTTCAAAAAGCTGTCTGCTGCAGAGGCGTCAGAAAGTGTTTATATGAGAGAAAGGGATAATGGGGTTTTTCCATGTTTATGAACTCGCGTCAGCTGCAGATTAATTGCATGTGGGAAAGGGTTAAACTACCATATTGGATAAAAGATAAGTGATCCAATCACGCTATACATGTTAAATTATAAATTATGAATGACCAACTGGATTTGATGAAGGTTACGTAAACAGCTTCATCATCACCCGAAATTCCCTCATATAAACGCTTTCTGACGCCTCTGCAGCAGACGGCTTTTTGAAAACACAGTGACAAAAGAAGAAATTGCACAAAACGTGCAATTTCTCCTTTTGACACAATGTTTTCCACTTAATGTTATAGCTTATCCAGTAAATTATGAAAATTTTCTATTCTTTGACAAAATACGTTCAAACTTCAAAGTCGTCTGCTGCAGAATTGCCGTATGAGGGAAAGGGTTAAATGTATACTCATATACATCCACATATCCTTTACTAGATACAGACAACTTCAGCCTCCTCATGAAGCAAACAATACGAAAACATTGTTAAAAAAAAGAATTCCCTCAAAAATTTCTTCACAGTCCAGTATCAATTAGCAGGAGTAAACTCAATTCTCTTAATCCTTTCCCTCATACGACAATTCTGCAGCAGACAAACATATTTTGTCAAATAACGGAAAATCTCTATAATTGAATGGATAACCTATGACGCAACGTGGAAAACATTGTGACAAAAGGAGAAATTGCACGTTTTGTGCAATTTCTTCTTTTGTTACTATATGTTTTCAAAAAGCTGTCTGCTGCAGAGGCGTCAGAAAGCGTCTATATGAGGGAAAGAGTTAATCCCTACAATATGTCTCTAAATCCTATGTTGTGGGTCACTCAAAAGAATCTTATAAATGCCATAAAAAGAATTGTCTCAATGCGACGATTATTTTGAGTACCCACAACATAGGTTTCAGGGGTCAAATTAGAATTTTATAACACAAAACATACATCTTATCTAGAGGGTTTGGGTTTGGTAATACAGAGGACTAGATAAGGAGGAGTATTCAGGTCTTGTTATCTTCCAGGATATCTCTGTAAGCACTCATTAAAACCCTATGTTGTGGATACTCAAAAGAACCCTCGCACTGAGACGATATTTTTGAGTACCCACAACATAGGTTTTCGAGGTCAAATAAGGAGTTTATAACATGCAAAATGTCCCCTTCATAATCTATAGCTCTGGTAATTATAAGAATGATATTTAGAGACAGAATCAGTTGACAAACTAATCACATTATCTAGACCTCTGATATGTATGGTTAACCCTTTCCCTCATAGACGCTTTCTGACGCCTCTGCAGCAGACGGCTTTTTGAAAACATAGTGACAAAAGAAGAGATTGCACAAAACGTTTAATTTCTCCTTTTGCCACAATGTTTCCCACTTTTAGTCATAGGTTATCCATTCAATTATAGAGATTTTCTACTTTTTGTTAATATATTTTAAAAGTCGTCTGCTGCAGAATTGTCGTATGAGGGAAAGGATTTACAACCTCTCATGGCTGCAGCTGGTTCCCTTTGAAGTCATTCATGTGTGAGAAGCAAAATCTGTTACAACTGCTTGTACATCACCCTTTCCCACATGTGCTCTTTTTGACCTATGTCTGCAGCAGACGTACGTCTTTTAAAAACACAGTGGCAAAAGGAGATATTGCTGTGGTGAAGAGTTTTTTTTTACAATGTTTTCAACTCTTTTCAAAGACAATATACTTCCTTAAGGATTTAACCCTTTCCCTCATACGAAAATGCTGCAGCAGGCGATTTTGAACATATTTTGTCAAAACATAGAAAATCTCCATAATTGATTGGATAACCTTTATAATGACTAAAAGTGGTAAAATTTGTGGCATAAAGGAGAAATTGCTCGTTTTAAGCAATTTCTTCTTTTGCCACACTGTTTTCAAAGAGCTGTCTGCTGTAGAGGCGTCAAAAAGCGTCTATATGTGGGAAAGGGTTAGTTAAGCTTTACAGAGTTTTCACCGTTTTGCAGAGATGTTTTCAATAGTTTGTATACATGTATGTGGTAACGGGTTAAAGCTATTTCATAGTATATGTAGTGGCTAAGTTTTACTGGCCGAACAATTAACAATTTTACGTTGGAAATAAAAATGTAGGTACATTGTATGGGCAAAAGAGCTCTAGATAAGGGGCATTTTCCATATATTCTTAAATCCTTATTTGACCCTCTAATCTATAACATTGGGTTTGCTTTAATAAGAAGAGAGAAATTGTGGGGGAAAGAGCTGAATATACCCCTCCTTATCTGGACCTCTGGGACAAATTGCGTAAAAGTGAAAGAAAAAGATGGAATGAATGAATGAATGTATATTGTTTTATGGCGCATCGACAGCTAAGGTCATTTAGCTCGCAATTAAATTTAATTATTCATGATCCCTGGGTAAACAAACCAGTACTAGGCTAGAAAATGTGCCTTGCCCAAGGGCACTCCACCATGACCGTAGTGCCGCGACTGGGGATCGAAATCCCTGACGCTAACCACTCGACCACAGCGGATTCCTAGAAAAAGATGGAATGGGGATCAATTACACTTATACATTTTATATGACTATGTGGGAAATGGTTAAGCCCTTTCCCTCATATAGACGATTTTTGACGCCTCTGCAGGAGATGGCTTTTTGAAAACATAGTGACAAAAGAAGAAATTGCACAAAACGTGCAATTTCTCCTTTTGCCACAATGTTTTCCACTTTTTGTCATACTGGTTATCCATTCAATTATGGAGATTTCCTATGTTTTGACAAAATACGTTCAATTTAGTCGTCTGATGCAGAATTGTCGTATGAGGGAAAGGGTTAATATAGAATTTAAGCTGAAACTAATCCTCATTGTTAACATGGGTGCAAAGTCGCACCAAGAAAACTTAAATATTTGCTTTTGTTTGGACTAAATTAGTTCAACCTCTGTTTCACCAAATTTAAATATTTGTTTAAGTTCTCACTTTTTCTCAATATATATATAGTGTGTTTGATTTACATCATCATGTATACACAAAGTATTTTGATTACATTAATTTTGAAATAACCCTTTCTCTCATATAGAACTTTTTTAAAACATAGTGACAAAAGAAGAAAAATTTAGCACAAAACGTGCAATTTCTCCTTTTGCCACAATGTTTTCCACTTTTAGTCACAGGTTATCCATTTAATTATAGAGAAATTCCATTTTTTGACAATATATGTTCAAAGTCGTCTGCTGCAGATTTCTTATATGTGGGAAAGGATTAAAGAGAGGAGAAACAAGACATGTAGGTAAATTAAATCAGTATCAAAATGATATTTATTGTCTCAAGGGATAATTCTCTTTTTCCAAACTGACTGTTCTGACATATATATATATATATATATTTTAACCATTTCCCTCATATAGACGCTTTCTGATGCCTCTACAGCAGACGCCTTATGAAAACATAGTGACAAAAGAAGAAATTGCTCAAAACGAGCAATTTCTCCTTTTTCCACAATGTTTTCCACTTTTAGTCACAGGTTATCCATTCAATTAGAGATTTTCCATTTTTTGACAAAATATGTTCAAAGTCGTCTGCTGCGGAACTGTCGTATGAGGGAAAGGGTTAATATAGAATTTAAGCTGAAACTAATCTTCAATGTAAACTAGGGTCAACTTGTCCTGCCAAGAAAACGTTTTGCTTTTGTTTGGACTAAATTAGTTCAACCTCTGTTTCAGTGACGGTTTCACCAAATTTAAATATTTGTTCAAGTTCTTATTTTTTCTCTCAAAAGTGTGTTTGATTTACATCATCATGTATAGACTAAGTATTTTGATTACATTTGAAATAAAGCGAGGAGAAACAAGACAGTGTAGGTAAATTGAATCGGTATCAAAATAAAATTTAACCCTTTCCCTCATATAGACGCTTACTGACGCCTCTACAGCAGACGCCTTTTGAAAACATAGTGACAAAAGAAGAAATTGCTCAAAATGAACAATTTCTCCTTTTGCCACAATGTTTTCCACTTTTAGTCATAGGTTATATTACATTCATTAAAGAGATTTTTTCTATTTTTTGACAAAATATGTTCAAAGTCGTCTGCTGCAGAATTGTCGCATGAGGGAACGGGTTAATGTCTTGGGATATTTCTCTTTTTCCAAACTGTGTTCTGATATATATATATATAAATAATATAGATATATATATATATATATTTTAAATTCTGTTCCATTTGATAAAGAATATGAATGTATACTAAACATAGATTTTAGCTTAAAGTATGCCCTTAGGCTTTTCAAAAACCCTCTCCACCCGCAGATGTATTTTGACACGTACAGCAATCAATTTTTGAATCAATTTTTGAATCATGAGCAACTTCTACTTTTGCTGCAATATTTTCTGCAGCTCACTCAAATATTCATAATTCCATTAACCCTTTCCCACATATAACTAATTTGCAGCAGACGACTTTGAACGTATTTTGTCAAAACATAGAAAATCTCCATTTATAATTGAATGGATAACCTATGACAAAAAGTGGAAATAACATTGTGGCAAAAGGAGAAATTGCACGTTTTGTGCAATTTCTTCTTTTGTCATTATGTTTGCAAAAAGCTGTCTGCTGCAGAGGCCTCAGAAAGCGTCTATATGAGGGAAAGGGTTAATACAAAATTCCACATGTAAGATTATTTGTTTTCTAAGTCATCTGCAGCAGATTTGTTGTATGTGGGAAGGATTAAGCATCATCATCATCATCATTGTAACAGTTACCTGATATGACATTACATCTGTGTCACCTGCTATGAAAATATTTCAGAGAAGATATAGGCCTGTAGGAATTTTCTGTACGGGCCCTAATTAAGGAGGAACCCCTACCGGAAGTATAACAAGCCGAATGTGGTGTTTTTGAGTAGGTTAATACCTGCTACATATTAGGTAAGTTCTCGCATAAAAATCGCGGTCTTAGAAATACCGAAATTTTGAGCGTTTCCAAGAGGCCCGGATTTGGTCTTTTTTAGATAAGATTTTCAATATTTTTGAAGTCGTCAATTGCGTTTAAAAGATAAAGAGAAAACAATGTATTAATGAATGTTTTTTATATATTGACGAAGCCATGATGTTCAAAAAGTTGTTATTTTTTTGGTGAGATTTGTTGGCCTAAAAGTATTTTAGAGCATATATAGGTATCATATGTTTGCACTCATAGATATGTCAGTCCGCTTATTTGTCGGCCCCATTTGGCTTCAGCGGACCAAATATCTAAAATATGAGTTAGTATTGCTTTCAGATTTGAAATATGATTTGTTAGCGAACTTTGTACTGCTAATTTCCCTTTTATTGAAAATGACTGAATGATAAGAACAAGCATTTGGTGAGATTTGTTGGCCTAAAAGTATTTTAGAGCATATATAGGTATCGTATTTTTTCGCCCATAGATATGTCAGTCCGCTTATTTGTCGGCCCCATTTGGCTTCAGCGGACCAAATATCTAAAATAAGAGTTAGTATTGCTTTCAGATTTGAAATATGATTTGTTAGCGAACTTTGTACTGCTTTCAACCTATTTAATCGTTAAGGTCATCTGCATTAACATCTGTTTCGATGAGTTTGTTACTGCATTCAGCAAAACATTTACAATTTTCAAGACAGGGTAAACCTGCTGAAAGGCACTGGCATTGCCGACTTGATCCGCACGTTTTATTCGTGCAAAATATATGAGTCAAGTCTCTTACTTCTTTTGGAGCTGTCTTTTTCGAAATAGACGGGCTGATATGTTCCATTTTCATTTTGTGTCCAACCGTTTAATCGTCGATCAGGTAGGTCTATGACAGGCAAATGGTTATGACACCATATATAAGCCTGATAAAAAGCTCTTAACGCCAAATTGTGAGTCAGTTAAACTTTTGTCGCAAATAATGCATAAACTAGTATTGAAAGTACAATCGTCAATAAATAGTGAAGCCATTGTTTGGTTAATAAATTAAATGTTTAACACAGATTTAGAACAACCTTGATCTCTTCAATACAAGAGCATACTAGTATAATGTTTATCTTGGAAATTTTCTTACGCAGATATTTTATAAAACTGCGCCACTGCTTACATCAGAACAAACGACACCCATTGGCTAGTTAATAAATAACACGCTGACATTTATAAATTTATCTGTTTATCCTATGTTTTTAACATGAAGGATGCACAGGGCAATATTGTAAATACTTTTCACAAAGATATTAACAGTTTACTGGATAGTCTCGGTTTATCATATATGCACATGAAATCAGACATTACCAATTCTGACGTTGAAATTGTTATTGGGCAAATAAAAGATAGTTACATTCAAAATTGGTTTTCAGATTTAGATAATTCTGCGAAATTACAATATTACATATCTTTTAAAAGCTACTTTGAACACGAAAAATATCTCGATTGTGTTAATAACAATAATTACAGAATTACAATGACAAGACTAAGATGTTCATCCCACCATTTATTAATTGAGGAAGGACGATATAATAACATCCCTAGGGAAAATAAAATATGTAAAATGTGCAACTGGAATGTTATTGAAAATGAATATCATTTTATACTTATATGTCCTTTGTATCGTCAACTGAGAATCAATTTACTTACAAAATATTATCATATTTGGCCATCACTATATCAATTTAAACAACTAATGAAAAATGATAAACTAAGTATATTACGAAAACTTAGTAAATACATATACATGACCAATACTAAACGCGATTCTAAGACAGTACCATAGACGGATAGAAATCCGAAAAAGGTGCTACTTTAAATCCACAAAATAAACAATCCAAGATTAGTCAACTTGTACGCATTAATATTAATTACACTTTTCTCGAATATTATATATCACATGTCAACATGTAACTATACTATATGTATTGCTATACAATTGTTTATTATGTATATGTTGCAACAACATGTAAAATGTTATGCAAATAAAGAACTTGAACTTGTAAACTAAATCAGTTGATTCAAGCTCTATATTCAACTGATAGATTAAACCACACACATGTTTTTAAAAGAGTATTAAGACCGGTTATATGTCGACTGAATGATAAATAATTTGTTAATTAGTCAATATTATGTAGATGTACTTGCTTTAAATAAAATTATCCACTAATCATTTTAAATTGACACGCTGACATTTATAATTTATTACGTTGATATATGAAGCAATTGATTTCATATAAATTCATTTAATAAAAACTGTATTAAAATTGAGCATTCAGAACGATCATACTATATGTGCTTAACGATAAGTAAACTGTTAATTAGACAATGTTATGTACACATTTTAAATTGCTTTAAACGCCGATTACATAGATTCATTTGCATGTTTACAAACACAATCATTGATAAATTCAATACGTTAAACGTCTTTAATAAAACAATAACAATAAACCTTATGAATCATATACTTTTGGAAGATATCCGAAATATACGTATTTTCCGAATTACTCTTCTTTTACTTTCACTTTCCTATATAAAATAAAGGAAAATTTTCCTAGTTTGAAGCGTCAATTACTTTTTCTGTAAGAGACGGATTTCTATGCGATTTTTTTTGGTAAACATGTACATCTATACCTTCCGGAAAATATCAATATCGCTTTGGTAGAACCTTTGAAAAAACACCAACCCGTTTTCTACAGGCCTAATATATGTAATTGTGAAAATTATAAGTGAATTATTATGACACACTGAGAGCTGAAAACATCGATGGGGGCGATGGGGGTGAGAGATATTTCTTGCTCAGAGCAATTTATCCTTTTCATATACCAAGTTTTCAAAATCTCCTGCAAAGTTGTCTAAGCTAACATTGTCTGTATTATGGAAAGGGTTTACACATAAATATCATCAAAGATCTTTGTGGCAAAGTGCCCCAAGAGACGCATTTGGGTCTCTATTTTTGTAATTAAACATGAAATAATTTTCTTTGTACACTCTGGTTTTGGTGGATTCCAGAAATTAAGTAAGGATAGTCAATAAAGGAAAAAGAATTGAGATAATTATGATTAGAATTATTGGTTATATTCGTATTCCTTGATTAATAAGTCAAATTCCTTTTGCCTAGATCATGCAGTCTTTCTATTTTCTTAACCCTTTTCCCACATATACATGTACAACAAATATTAAATCTGCAAAAGATGAATTGGAAAAAAAACAGACACACAAAAACATGGAAAATCTCTATTATAAATGAAACTAAACATTTTATCAATAATATTAATAGATTTGAAAACATTTTGGCAAGTCTTCAGGAGAAACTCCTCTTTATGAGCTTTTTATCACAATGTTTTGAAAAGTGTCTACTGCAGATGCATCAATATTCGGTAAAGCTTAACCCTTTCCCTCATATAGACGCCTCTGCAGCAGACAGCTTTTTGAAAACATAGTGACAAAAGAAGAAATTGCACAAAATTGGCAATTTCTCCTTTTGCCACAATGTTTTTCACTTTTAGTCATAGGTTATCCATTCAATTATGGAGATTTTCTATGTTTTGACAAAATACGTTCAAAGCCGTCTGCTGCAGAATTGTCGTATGAGGGAAAGGGTTAAGGATTAATTAAAATATGTTTGATCTTGATAATGGTTTGTTTTGTGTGTTACATCACTTTCAACAAATATTCAGCTATACAATTTGATGTGTACTGACGAGAATATAGACATCTTTAAAATGGAAAATCTCTATAATTGGAAGGATAACCTATGCATGTATAAAAGTGGAAAACATTGTGGCAAAAGGAGAAATTGCTCACTTTGAGTAATTTCTTCTTTTGTCACTATGTTTTCAAAAAGCCGTCTGCTGCAAAGTTTTGATTTTACCTATACGAAGATGATCCAAGACCTGAAATTTATGATCATGAATAATTAGCCTCAAATGAATTAAACTACTTCCTACATAGATGCTTTCTGGTTCCTTTGCAGCAGACGATTTTGAAAACATTCTGGCAAAAGAAGTTACAAATTGCACATAATGACCAATTACTCCTTTCGCAACAGTGTTTGTAGATCTTTTCTGTTATAGCATTTTCATTTCTAGATGTTTTCCTTAACCCTTTCCGACCTGTAGACGCATTTAGAAGCATCTGCAGCAGACGACTTTTCAAAACATTATGACAAAAGGAGAAGATGCTCAAAACAAGTAATTTCTCCTTTTGTCACAAAGTTTTCAACTTTTTTCAGTAATTATACCTACAACTTTTTTCCAGAGTTTCCATATTTTTGAGTAGATATTTTTTAAAGTTGTTTGCTGCAGATTAATTTTGTTGTATGTGGGAAAGGGAACAAAACAATGGACCTTAAGATCCAAAGACAGTCATCATGGTCGTACAACATCCAATGTCGACAGCAGCTGTGTCCAACGTTTTAGTCAATATATTACAGAACAATTAGTTTTGAGAGGTTTTCCATCATTTTGTCCAGATGTCGTCTGATGCGGATTTGTTGTACAATGTATGTGGGAATGGGTTAAAAACAATGGACAGTATAATGTCACAGGACTATTAGTTTTATATTGGGTTATTTTCATCTCTTACATCATCCCTTCGAAGGCCGGAACGGATGTTATGTCAAAGCCTGTGCCACTCATCTGATACAGAGCCAGGCCAGCTGGCACATTAATTGCAGCAGTGTCTGAGTGACACATTTCTAATACACTGGTTGCCCTTTCCCTCATATGACAGTTCTGAAGCAGACAACTTAGAACGTATTTTGTCAAAATGTAGAAAATCTCCATAGTTGAATGGATAACCTATGACAAAAAGTGGAAAACATTGTGGCAAAAGGAGAAATTGCACGTTTTGTGCAATTTCTTCTTTTGTCACTTATTATGTTTTCAAAAAGCTGTCTGCTGCAGAGGCGTCAGAAAGCTTCTATATGAGGGAAAGGGTTAACTCAACATGTTTACCATCATGGTATTCCTACAATTGGCTATGGCCCCTGCGAAATATTCTGGAACAGTTCCAGAATTATACTAACATTGTTCCAGAATAAATGTTCAAGAACTGCTCTAGAACAAGCCCAGATCCGTTCTAGAACATTTAAAGAACATTTCTATTACGTTAAATGAGACAAATTTCAGGGACAGATGTTCTAGAACAGTTATGTTACTGTTTTTTGACCACTTGTTCAAGAACAGTTCTATAACAAATATTATAGAATAGATTGAAAACAGTTCACCTTCTATTGTGTTTTGGAGTTGTTCTAGAACTAGTCTAGAATAATTCTAGAACAGTTCCAGAACAATTCTTCTGGAAAAAGTGTCTCACTTAACGTTCTAGAACTGTCCCATAAACATTCTAGAACTGTCCCATAAACATTCTAGAACTGTCCCACAAACATTCCAGAACAGTTCTAGACCAGAGTTCCAGAACAATTCTAGAATTTTCTAGAATAGTTCAAGTATGGTTTCAGAACAATGAAGGTTTGTTCCAGAAATGATGTGGGATGGTTCTAGAATAGTTCCAGGACACCTGCTCAGTAAACAGCTGAATCATACTTGTATCTGTTCTAGAGCTTGGGTGGGATGTACCTAAAACAATCCAAGAAATATTCAATTAAAAGTAAACTCACAGAAACTACAATCATGTTTGCATTTATTACATGTCTAAGATAGACTATGTTGTAATGGGTTATCCTAGACATTGAAGTAAATTACAAAATTAACTGAAAATGCCAGGGCCTGGAACTGCCTAAAGCCTAAGAGTGTTCCAAAAAGTAATCATGTTACAAGAGTTATCACTCAAAAGATGATGAATTTCAATTTAAATCACTGAATAAACATTCATTAACATAAGTTTTACCTGTCAAGTGTTTCTAAGCCAAGTTGAATACATTCTGTGCTTGTAAAGCTTCATTTTATGTTTTTTCTATCTGCTTTTATCATTAGAATGAGAAGAAAAGTTATTTACAAATCACTTTGTACATAATATTTGATGACAATTCATTATAACCGAGTGTTTTGTGAAAACATTGCCTGAATTTTAACATGTCACATTATCATTCATTTTGAAAATTTAAAATCTCAACTTCCTGTTGTTGTTGTTGCAATTATTTAAAAAAAAAGGTTCTAGTGTCCTTGTTTCTCTTCAGATGGATCAAGTTTAAGTGATTCATTCACACTGAGTTAAAAAATACAAAGTCATTATTATTTAATTAAATTGTAAAATTATTCTAAAAGTGTACTGGAATTATGTTGTAGATCATTTCTAGAACATATGCAGAACTTGATATGATGATGATGATCTTCTAGAATTTTGTTTTAGAACATTTGTAGAACATTTCAAGAACTTGATATTTCCTTGAAATGTTCTAAAAATGTTCTGGAACATTTGTAGAACTTGTAAACCACAGATTATAAAAGTTCATATTTTTGAACATTTTAGAACACTTTTAGAACCAAATATTAAAAATCTGTAGAAAATTTCTTTAACTGATTTTGTCCTTGAAAAGTTCTAAAAATGTTCTAGAATATTTCAAGAACACTTTCAGAATGAAAACAAGTTCAACAAATGTTCTGGATTTATTCTAGAATGATGTCTAGAACAAAAGTTCTAGAACATGCATATGTTACTGTTCTAGAACTGTTCTTGATGTTTTAGAACTGTTCTAGAACTGTTCCATTTTCTAGAACATAATTTTGCAGGGTTGACCATTCCAAATGTTAATTGAAAGCTGGACAAGTACATTGAAAAAAAAAATCAGCATTGGAAGGCTTTAACTCTTTCCCACATACAACAAATCTGCAGACTTTGAAATTATCAAGTTCAACTTATAAATAGAAAATCTCTATAAATGATAGTTACTGATTATTGAATTATTAAGTTGTAATCATTGTGGAAAATGGAGCAAGTATCTATATGTGGGAAAGTGTTAAATGGCACGTACTTCAGGCAAATGTTATTTATATCATGGTAAGTTGTTAACTGTACTCGACTGTAGACCCATAATTCCTGGACAATAGTCACCATTCAGATGACCAGATAAAGGGGAGAAAACTGGTCTTTTCCCCAATATATATATATATCCCTTACTACTTCACCAAACCCTATGTTGTGGATAATCAAAAGAATTGTCTCATGAGAAATGCCCCTCACCAAGTCTTCAGCTCTGACCAGTGGTAACGTAGATCTATCTCTCGGATTTATTTAAAATGTGGGCACATCAAAACTTCACCATGAAATACAGACATAAAGACCACTGGGGAACGCTGTGTTTCATCTTTTTAATCAATATTCATAATTAAAATCTTGCATGGATGATTGTTTTACAGCATTAACAAGAGTGTTCAAAGAAAAAGAAGGAGAAATTAGTGAGTGATCCCTCAGACTATGGGACTTCTTGCCACTATACAGCCACAATGTTTTCCACTTTTAGTCATAGGTTATCCATTCAATTATAGAGATTTTCTATGTTTTGACAAAATATGTTCAAAGTCGTCTGCTGCAAAATTGTTGTATGAGGGAAAGGGTTAAGTACTATTAAAACTGAGATGAATTTGTTTCTCCTGCCTATACAAAGGAGAAATTGCTAAGTTTGAGCAATTTCTTCTTTTGTCACTAAGTTTTCAAAAAGCCGTCTGCTACAGAGGCGTCAAAAAGCGTCTATATGAGGGAAAGGGTGAAAGGTTTCAAATTCAAATATCAACAAACATTGATTAGACATGCAAAATTACAACAAGACCACCGCAAGCGAACGCAATCGCTTGTCTGCTTTTTACTAAGTCGAAAAAAGGGACATTACTGAATAATTATTAAAGCCAGAGTTATGTGACTTGGTACACACATGTTGAACGTTTTTTTAGGTATGAGGTAAGGTTAAAGTTTTGATATGATGCCAAGGGTATCACAATACCAAGCTAAAATGAAATCGGATTGATATACTTGGTTGATCTCATTTCAATGACAGAGTAAGGGTCTAACCAAAAGAAGTATACCCGTCACGGCCGTCTCATCAGTCATAGGTGAAAAAATCTGTCAGAACTGATATTCCATTATGATAATATTACACATACCCTACAGCAAAACTTCTTGACAAAACATTACCTATAGGCTCAGCTATCGTTACAATAGAATGAAGCAATCTTTCCCATTTATTAATGCCATTACAAGCTTTTTCAACAACAAATATTTACAACCTCTGGGAATTCTTTTTAACCTTTCCCTCATATTGGCACATCTGAAGCAGATAACTTAAAAGTTTGAAAACATTGGTGCAAGCAAAGAAATTGCATATTATGAAAAGATTCTGCTTTTGCCACAATGATTTCAATTATATCCAATTCAACATATGATTATGTTATTCAAGCTGAAAACTAGATATGGAAGAGTAAACAGGTCCAGCTTCCACAATATCTCTGTTAGTACTCATTAAATCTTATGTTGTGGGTTTAAAAATAGTTGAAAACAGTGTGACAAAACGTGAAATAGCTTATCATGAACAATTTCTCCTTTTGCCACAATATTTTCAAAATTCGTCCACTGCAGTGGCATCATATATAATGCAACACATGTACTTGAGGTAAAAGTGTTAATTAATAGATGGGACTAAGCGGCAATATTTGATCAAGCGTAAAAGGGCATACCACTACATCAACATGACATTGAATTTGAGCAGATGTAGATTTATAAATGGGGAGAGTCATTCATCTGTTACCAAATATTTAAAGAAGTCAGTAGTCTTGCTTGAACAGGACAGGTATTTCAAATGTCAAAAATAAGGTTATGAAAGAGTTCAAGTTCAAATGACCTAGTAGTGTGGCTTTTATTGATTGACCCTTAACCCTTTCCCTCATACAGCAATTCTGCAGCAGACGACTTTGAACGTATTTTGTCAAAACATAGAAAATCTCCATAATTGAATGGATAACCTATGACAAAAATGTGGAAAACATTGTGGCAAAAGGAGAAATTGCACGTTTTGTGCAATTTCTTCTTTTGTCACTATGTTTTCAAAAACGTGTCTGCTGCAGAGGCGTCAGAAAGCGTCTATATGAGGGAAAGACACTTTCTGACACCTCGGCAGCAGACGACATTTGACACATTGTGGAAAAACGAGCAATTTCTCCATTTGCCACATTGTTTTAACTTTTTTGGCATTAATCATACCTTCATTTATAGAGATTTTCTATATTTCTGCCAACATGCTTTCTAAGCCGTCTGCTGCAGATTTGCTGTATGTGGGAGAAGGGTTAAGATGCATTGCCTTCAAAATTATCAACAATCGCTAACAACAGACCATTTAGGGTTGATAAGATGTGAAAATCAACAATAAGGTATTCGTATAACCTTTCCAAAGGCTGATCTGGATCATCGAAATCAGTCAATAAATTGGTGTGTCAACTTATTTCTAAAAGACAGTGTTTTATGCCACTTTAAACAGAGGTCCAGATAATTGAAGGAGTGTACAGCTATTTTACCCACAATATCATCTCTCATAACATCCAACCAAACCCTATAATGTGGGTACTCAAAAGAATTGTCTCAATGAGACAATTCTTTTGAGTACCCACAACATAGAGTTAGAGAATAAAATAAGGATTTTAGAGCTGTTTAAACAATTTTAAGTTTTATCACTCTTTCCTAGTTAAGTATCCAGCGTGTCAGTCCCAATGCTAACCCCACAATCCTGAGCACCTGAAGGAAGGAAAACCATTACTCAGGGGTTTCAAAATGACCCGGCAACAGGTTAAATTACCTGACAACTTACGCACCTTTACTGGGCTTCTTTAACAGAATTTCCTTTACCCCTAGTGGGGGAGGACCCCCAGACCCCGTCTACTTTCAATTATTATCCTGCTTCCCCCAAACAAAATGAAACCCCTGATTACTCCCATTCATATTGACTGTTTTATGTCTCTTTCAACATTTTGATAACTAAATCATGCAAAACTGTTGTATCTACATCTTGTCACATCTAAGTGTCACAAGGAGAGAAAAACATGCAGCCAGTCCGGGGCTCGAACCCGGGACCTCTCGCTTTAGGGCAAGTACTCTACTGACTGAGCTAAATGGGCCGCTAACTTTAGTCTCTCCAACTGTGTACAAGTTCAGACCGTGACATAAGTTATATCAGTCTTTTCTGGTTATGTTACCAGTACTACTGATCCCATTCATCCTGACACCAGCGTCTCGGTCCCAATGCTTAATTACCCCACAATCCTGAACACTAAGGAAGGAAAGGAATTATCCCCATTCTGATTGAGTGACTGTTATAACCTCTTTCAACATTTATTCATGATTTATAAGACAGTATTAACCCTTGCCCTCATACGACAATTCTGCAGCAGACGACTTAAAACATATTTTGTCAAAAAAAAAAATTCGCTATAATTGAATGGATAACCAATGACTTAAAGTGGAAAACATTGTGTCAAAAGGAGAAATTGCTCGTTTTGAGCAATTTCTTCTTTTGTCACTATGTTTTCAAAAAAGCTGTCTGCTGCAGAGGCGTCAGAAAGCGTCTATATGAGGGAAAGGGTTAAGACTGTGTTACCTCACGTTAAATTATCAGTACCACTGATCCCATTAGCCTGTCAACATTTGAAAACAGTGTGGCAAAATAAGAAATTGCTCATAATGAGCAATGTCTCCTATCATAATTGCCACACATTATTCAACACTAGTAAATTATTATCAATATATAAAGTTTTGCTTTTTTATCTATTCAACACTTGTAAAATATTATAAATATATAAAGTTTGTTTTTTTATCTATATATGTTTAATTATTAAATTTTCTGCTCCAGATATAATGTTATGTGGGAAAGGGTTTAACCCTTTCCCTCATACGACAATTCTGCAGCAGACGACTTTGAACATATTTTGTCAAATAATGGAAAATCTCTATAATTTAATGGATAACCTATGACTAAAAATGGAAAACATTGTGACAAATGGAGAAATTGCACGTTTTGTGCAATTTCTTCTTTTGTTACTATGTTTTCAAAAAGCTGTCTGCTGCCGAGGCGTCAGAAAGCGTCTATATGAGGGAAAGGGTTTAACTCCCTCAGAAATGTCCAGTACCCAGGCCTCTGTATTGACTGCAGGGGAGTTTTATAATACACTGCTGATAATCAATGGATTAACACTTTGCAGGAAAAGAGGCTATTGTTTTTAAACCCTTTCCCACATTCAGCAAATCCGCAGCAGACGACTTTGAAAACCTCTACTCAAGATTCGTAAAATCTCTACAAATGAAGGTATAATTACTGAACAAAAATTGAAAACATTGTGGCAAGAGAAGAAATTGCTTGTTTTGAGCAATTTCTTCTTTTGTCACAATGTCACCAAACTCCGTCTGCTGATGCGTCTATAGGTAGGAAATGGTTAAGTAGAGTATTGGCTCTTAAAGAGTCTTTTCCTCAAAATGTTTATGCTTTTTAATAAAAGTTCATCATTCTAGTGGGAACTTTCTACAAATTTAGTGATGATTGAAGAAGGGATTAAAATTCTGCTATTTTTATCATCCATAATCCTTTCCCATTTGAAGATAGATCTTCAGCAGACGACTTTCAAAAACTGCACAAGTTCTCCTTTTTCCACAATATTTTCAATTCAATTAAGTAATAAAAGTTGTTTTAATAATTTAATTTTCCCTTTACTTTTATTAAAAATCGTCTTGCTGCAGATTTGTTTAATGTTGTATGTGACACAACTGTAAATACATTATTTGGATGTCTACCACCTGAGGTCTCTAAAGTAAATAACTCCAATCATGAATTGCCATAGCAACACTTTGTTTTAATTTGTTGGATCTGCTTCACGTCACGTAACGACCACTCGTGTTACGTAAAATAAGACTTTTACCTTCACTCAAAGGCACACAGCATTACCCTTGAACAAAATACACAAATGTCACGTAACAATATTTACCACACTCCAATATGCATGTCAAAAGACAATTCGGATAAACGAAAGGTGGTTTTAGGGAAAGTTCGGTAATTGGCCTAATTAGTAAAGGGTCTGTTTTGAGAGGGAGAGTTGATGAAAATACCATGGGAAATGAAGCAAGAGTAAAATGTTCTTACCACTCCGTTTTGTCGCTGGATGTCACCAATGTAATATTTATCCAAAATCTTGTAGGCAGCCGGAGAGTGTTTGTGAGTATCATGCGAGTTCATGACTTGCGTAACGTCTTGCCCGACGTGTTGTTCAATCAATTCTCGACCACCGGGGTGCCTGTCCGCGAAGTCCGTCAAATCATAGGCTTTACCTGAACTAGTAACACACAATCTATCTCCGATCAACTGACATCGAAACGACGCCTCGGTGAGTGTCACCATTTTTGTTATCCTGTTTTGAACAAACCGGCCACTACCATATAATCACAACACATTAATGACTATGCAAGGTCAAAGGCGGTAGCCTCGTTTTCGAATCATTTTAGACTGGCTTACAGTATACTACTCAATAATGGTTTTCACGATTGCATTATCTGTACACCCGACTCAGGTGTTCATTATAATTGGCTAATTATGATAGGCAAAAGGTATTTATAGAACAGGACGAATTTGTATATTGGTCAAGTGATTTTCAAATAAGTATCATAAGATTATGCTTTAATGTCTATTTTTAATTCAAACACAAAATTGGTAACCAGGTGCGGCTGTGGCCATACATTTACGATTTCGAAATAGTTTTGAAATATCTAAACTAGCCGATATGGCATAAACAATTTAAATCAGAAAATGTCAAATTACTTAGCGAAGCCATTTGATATCATTACTCGCATCATTAATGCGTTAACCCAGTTCCACGTGCAGACGTAGTTACAGAAGACGACGATTGAAAACATTGTGGAAAAAAATGAGAAATTGTTCAACATGATGGTGTAATCATTTTACCATTAAAAATCTCCGACTGTCATCTGCTATTTGACAATGGGGGTTCAACTTTTAATCCTTTCCCAACTGTAGTCGCATTTTCCTGCATCTTTAGCAGACGACTTTTGAAAACATTGCGACAAAAGGAGAAATTGCTAAAAACGAGCAATTACTACTTTTGTCGCATATTTTTCATCTGTTTTCAGTAATTATACCTACGATAATAGAGGTTTTCCGTATTGTTTTAGTAAACATGTTTAACCCTTTCCCTCATATAGACGCTTTCTGACGCCTCTGCAGCAGACGGCTTTTTGAAAACATAATGACAAAAGAAGAAATTGCACAAAACGTGCAATTTCTCCTTTTGCCACAATGTTTTCCACTTATAGTCATAGGTTTACCATTCAATTATAGAGATTTTCCAATTTTTGACAAATTACGTTCAAAGTCGTCTGCTACAGAATTGCCGTATGTATGAGGGAAAGGGTTAAAGATTTGTTGTATGTGGGAAAGGGTTAAAATACAGGTAACATGCACGTTTGCCATATCAATGCACAATGGGCTAAATAGGCCATATTGGAAGGTAGCTATAGTTGCCTAGGTGTACTATATGTGAGTACTGGTGCGAGAAAGCCAAGAAGCCGATGGTTGTGTGACTGCCGTAAGGTGTAATACTGTTGAAAACGGCTTTAAACTCCAACATATCGATGAAGCACTTGATGCCAACGTCGTCTTTTATTTGAAAACAGTATGAATTCCCACCTACAATTAATGTGAAGCAAACGATTTTTAAAATATATTTGTGAAAATATGGTGGATTTTCTCTTCAAAAGAAAGTCTAATTATTGAATAAGGTTGAAAACTCAGGGGGGTAGGGGTGTGGAGTAATGATTCCTGAAACAGAAAATCCACAGGAGGAGAAAAGTGTTTGTCCGGATTAAGATGCAAGGCATGCTCCGGCAGATCCGGGTCGATACTTTAAGCAGAGTTCACAATTTTGGTTTTCCCGCGGGACGCTCATGTGGGTAAAAGGTTGAATAGTGTCTGTACAGAAACAATTCCGAGTTGTGAATCAGGACGTTGCGCCGTTACAATGCCGAACAAATAGAACTATTGACTAAAACCTTCAGGACTGTCCGTGGGTTGGAGGTGTCGGTTTCCTCATAACTATTAATATTAAACTCCAACATATCGATGAATCAATTCATGCTAACGTCGTCTTTTATTTGAAAACAGTATGAATTCCCACCTACAACTTATGTGAAGCAAACGATTTTTGAAAATATACCACCGGGTGGATTTTCTCTTTAAAAGAAAGTCTAATTATTGAATAGGGTTGCAAACAATGTGCCTTAATGAGACATTACTCATGTTTAGCCATTTCTTATTTTGCCACAATTATTTCAATAGTCGGCTGCTGCAGCAGCATCAAAATTCGTCTTTTTATGGGAAAAGGTAAACTGAAAGCCGTGAATCGTTTATCATATTTAGCACCAGAAACCTGGACTACAGGAGACCCATGCACTTGGCGTTATTATGTTTATAAGCTGTCGGGAGGTCGTGGCGATTTTAAACTGAATCAATTGATCAATAACTCTTAACCCTATTCTTCTGGCACTTCTGCAGCAGACGGCATTTTGAAAACATAGTGACAAAAGAAGAAATTGCTCAAAACGAGCAATTTCTCCTTTTGCCACAATGTTTTCCACTTTTAGTCATAGGTTATCCATTCAATTATAGAGATTTTCCATTATTTGACAAAATATGTTCAAAGTTGTCTGCTGAAGAATTGTCGTATGAGGGAAAGGGTTAAAGCGACCTGGTGAATGGGAGAACAATGAAGGTAGAGTAGAGAATACTAGTAACGTACTTTCTATAGTGACCATGATCGATTCACGGCTTAACTCGTTTTCTTGCGCTCGAGATCATTCGTATTTCGGTTTTACGCCGTTTTCATTACTATTTCCGATATATCACGTTAGCCGAGCCCCGGTAGCTCAGTCTATAGCGCCGCGGGCTGTCAATCCAGGGGTTGTGAGTTCGAATCCCGGCTCGGCCAACTTTCTTTCCGACGATTGACAAACGTCAATGCGACATGCGTCATTCGTCTTCCATCAATGGGCTAAGTCTATGTGGAAAAGCAGCCAGTTGCTTGGGAAGATTGTTGTGTGGAGTACTGGTGTGAGCAAACCAGGAAATGCATGAGTAGGTGAACTGGCCGCAGTGATATAACTGAGAAAGTGTTGAAAAAAACGGCGTTAAACCCCAATCAATCAATTATATCACGTCGACTGTTCACTAATGGATGAACCCTTAGGAAACAAACCAGTTCTAGGATAGAAAATGTGCCTTGCCCATGGGCACTCCACCATGACCGCCTCGACTGGGGATCGTACCCGCTGCGTTAGAGAAGCAGACCACGTCGGACTTGTGAAAACGATATAAAAGAGAACAACTATCATAAACGAGCAACTTCTTTTTCTACAATGTTTTCAACTCTTCGTCAGAATTATTCAACCCAATGTCGAGGTGGTACCCCTTTCGTGAGACATTTTAACAGCAGATATCTATATAACTGGTATATTCACGTAAACGTATACAATTTCCCACATGAGGCCGCAATTTGACACGCATCTGCAGTAGAAGCATTTAACAAAAATATTGTGACAAAAGGAGAAATTGCTCATAATTTAAATTAGCAATTTCTCCTTTTGCCACAATGTTTTCAACTCAATTTAATACTTTTTTTTTTTTTTTTTTAAATCCATAGTTAACGCAAATGTTTCCAAAGTAGTCCGCTGCAGATTTGTTGTATATCAGCCGTTCAACGGGGAAACCAACATTAAGGACTTAAGTAATGTATCGACCCATTTCAGCCTGTCCAGTCCAGTCCGCGCAAGCCAATCCGATCCGACACAATCCGTCTCAGGGGGATAGGGTTATAGCGTTATGATTCCCGAAACAGAAAATCCACAGAAGGCGAAAAGTGTTTGTCCGGATAAGCCTGCGAGCCATGCTTGGGCAGATCCGAGTCGATACTTTACGCAGAGTCCACAATGTTGGGTTTTCTCGCGGGACGACTCATATGGGGGAAAAGGTTGAATAGTGTCGGTACTGAAACACTTCCGAGTTCTGATTCAGGATATTGCGTCGTTTCAATGCCGAACAAATAGAACTATTGACTAAAACCTTCAGGACTGTCCGTGGGTGGCAGGTGTCGGTTTCCTCATAAATATTGATGGTTTACGTGTTTAACACCCCCTTTCCCACATACAACAAATCTGCAGCAGACGACCTGTGGTCTACGTGCTTAACATCCTCTTTCCCACATACAACACATCTGCAGCAGACGCCCTGTGGTCACCTGTGTAACAACCTCTTTCCCACATACAATAAATCTGCAGCAGACGACTTGTGGTCACCTGTGTAACAACCTCTTTCCCACATACAATAAATCTGCAGCAGACGACTTTGAACATATTTTGTCAAAACATAGAAAATCTCTATAATTGAATGGATAAGCTATGACTAAAAATGGAAAACATTGTGGCAAAAGGAGAAATTGCTCGTTTTGAGCAATTTCTTCTTTTGTCACTATGTTTTTCAAAAAGTCGTCTGCTGCATACAAAAAATCTTCAGCAGACGACTTAGAAAACACCTGTGTCCGCAACTATAAAACTCTGAAAACGTTCTCAGTGCTCAGAAATGAACTCAATGCTCCATATTTTGAGAACGAACTTGCTTTCTGTCCATTCAGATATTTGAGCACACATTTTGAGCATGGATTAAACTTTTCTAGTTTTGGAGCCTGAGCAATAATATGGAAAACCTCTATAAATTGAAGTTTAATCATTAAATAGAGTTGAAAAATTGTGGAAATAGGAGAATTTGCTCGTTTTGAGCAATTTCCTCTTTTGTTACACTGTTTTCAAAAGTCGTCTGCTGCAGATGCGTCATCCTGCGTCTACAAGTGGGAATGGGTCTGATTAAAGCGATAGTGGGTCATATGTGAAGCATGTATATCCGCAGTTACCGTGCGTATGTGTAGATATTATTATATGTTTTGATTTCAAGTTTCAAGTTTTTGTTTTGTTTACCGTCACCAGAAGGTCATGGACCCATGTGGTAAGTATAACATACAACAGTGAAACATACAACAAAACATCTAGTATATACATGAGCTCATATGAGTCGTTCCACGAGAAAACGAACATTATATGGTCTCTGCGTAATGTATCGACCCAGATCAGCCTGCGCAGAAAATCCACAGGAGGCGAAAAGTTAATGTCCGGGTTCCCCTGCGCGGCATGCTTAGGCAAATACACGCTTGTTTATATGTACCTTAATATGTAGTCTACTTTAATACATACACATACACCTGCTTGTATCCATATGTATAGCAAGGCACGCGAGGAAAATGAACGTCAACATAATGCCATGTACATATGCATGTTGTAGCAAATATTTAACATCAAAAAAATATATATATATAATTACACAATTAATTTGAACTTTATATGTCAGAATATGATCTTTTTATATAATTTTATAAAGAATATGATATTTAATAAATAAATAAATTTGTAACACTATATATCAGTGTATATGAGCGTTGGTTCAGGGGGGAAAACCACATAAACGTAATTATTACACGTATGGGGAAAAAAGACATCCCTGCGCATCAACGCTCAAGGATCCAAATGGACACTGCATGGTTTACAGAAGTGTGTTGAACTTTTCAATGACTAATTGACGAACAGTGCAGAGCTAGATCAGACTGCGTGGATGCGTAGGCTGATATAATTGAAACCTGTTCGCGAGGTTGGTTTTCGCAAGGCGCCGTTCATAACCCTATTATCCTTTCTAACAATCATCAACTCTGCAGCAGACGTCTTTGGGAGCGAGTTGTCAAAACTATGGAATATCTATACACTTGTAAATACTGAAAAGAGTTTAAAACACTGTGGCAAAAGGAAAAAATGCTTATTATGACAAATTTCTTCTTATGTCACAATGTTTTCAAAAGCCATCTGCTGCATAGGCGTCAGAAAGCGTCTACCTTTTCCAAAATACATCAAATATGCAGCAGACGACGTTGAAAACTAAGGAATACCTCTACAAATGTAATTGTAAATACTGAAAAAAAAGTTGAAAACATTGTGTCAAAAGGAGGAATTGCTCATTATGACAAATGTCTTCATATGTCACAATGTTTTGAAAAGCCATTTGCTGCAGAGGCGTCAGAAAGCGTCTACACTTTCCAACATACATCACATCTGCAGCAAACGACTTTGAAAACTAAGGAATACCTCTACAAATTTAACTGTAAATACTGGGAAAAAAAATATGAAAACATTGTGGCAAAAGGAGAAATTGCTCATGATGAATACCTCTACAAACTTATCTGTAAATACTGGGGAAAAAAGCTCATGATGCGCAATTTCTTCTTATGCCACTATGTTTTCAAACGTCGTCTGCTACAGAGGCATCAAAGGGCGTCAACATGTAGGAAAGGGATACGTTGTCTGTATATACACACACAGAGTGTTTCATGGCTCTCGTAATTAGCGAGAGTTGAACGGAACCGATACCGTTAGTTATGTTCAGTCAATGGTTAATCAATGGCTCTTGTGGGCAAGGCTAATTAGAGACAAATCGTTTTATAGCCTTTTCCCGAACTACGCAAATCTGCAGCAGACGACTTTTAAAACATCTTGAACAAACTTTGCAACATTTAAAGTATAATAAGTAAATAAAGTTGAAAACATTTAAACAAATAATAATGAAATTGCTCATCATGAGCAATCTCTCCTTTTTCTGTCACAATGTTTAACCGATTCGCCCGCCTTCTTCAGATGCTCATAAAGGGTTATAGATTTCCCCCTTCCTTTAATGGTACAGGCTTGTTCGTTTGATGTCTTTGAAGCAGACGAATTCAGAGGGAGTATATTTATAATTTAATATATTATATATATGTGTATATTCCCTTTTTTTTTCTCCTTAACTACATGTTTTATATCTATATGTACAAATAAGCCATAAACATCATTGGTATTATAAGACATGCAGGTGTACGTGATTAAGATATCCAAGTGTGCGCGAGCCTACCTGTCATTTGTCACGTAGGAATGGTGAGCTATATTTTAACCTTGTGAACATCGTTCGATTTGTTGACCCTGTTTAATATATTCAATTCTATAGATACATTTCGCGTTTGTTTACATTATCAAAACATGGAAATAGACATTGCAGGTCATTCCGGTGTGAGATGTCAACTTTTATCAACATTGGAAGAAGAGGTTTTTTTTTTTCATTGTTTGGGTTTTTGCCTTTCAACGGCTTGAGTCATTATGGAAGCGTCCTAGTGCCACAGTCTGTAATATTTTTGAGAGATAGTATCTCCTATTTAGGAGATACTAAGTCCTAATTAGGAGATACTATCTCCTAATTAGGAGATATTAAGTCCTAATTAGGAGATACTAAGTCATAACTAGGAGTCCTAATTAGGAGATACTAAGTCCTAATTAGGAGATACTATCTCCTAATTAGGAGATACTAAGTCCTAATTAGGAGATACTAAGTCATAATTAGGAGATTCTATGTCATAATTAGGAGATACTAAGTCATAATTAGGAGATACTAGAATTAGCCCTGGTGAAACTGTCACTTTGCATTGTAAAATGGAGGATACTATGCGCACATACTTCCAATTGGGGCTTGGATACTATGCCTTTTCATCTTGAAGAGTGCGTATGACGCTCTCCGGGATACCACGATGTTCCAGGAAACTTACGAAACTAGCTTCCGAATTCGCCATTATAACAAAGGGGCATAACCGCACAGCCACGTTTACTATTTGAAAAGTATCTCCTAATTATGACTTGGTAAAACTATATAAGGTATGAAAACAATACCACGCCACATGCTGGAGCTGAAGAGTTGCATTGACTCGCTCGTTCAGACCCATTTAGCGGACTGTTACAGTTCAAGCAAGGATCAGACTGTGGCTGCCATTCTTATTGAGCGTCCCCCAGACACAGGGGCAGGGAAGAGGAGCATCTTTAGTTCTTAACCCTTTCCAACATAC
Organism: Serripes groenlandicus; assembly: GCA_031761405.1. Taxonomy (NCBI): domain Eukaryota; kingdom Metazoa; phylum Mollusca; class Bivalvia; order Cardiida; family Cardiidae; genus Serripes; species Serripes groenlandicus. The sequence goes on from JASEVX010000010.1 coordinate 6,976,536, forward strand.
AGCAAATCTGCAGCAGACGACTTTAAAAATGTCTACACAAAAATATGGTTAATCTCTTTAATTGTAGGTATAATTACTGAAAAAAGTTGAAAACATTTTGACAAAAGGAGAATTGCTCCTTTCGAGCAATTTCTCCTTTTGTCAGAATGTTTTCAAGAGTCGTCTGCTGCAGATACGTTAAAATGCGTCTATAAGTGGGGAAGGGATAAACTCGTTTTAAAACGCGAAATACAATGTGTGTTTTATATAAACTGATACCATCTTCGCCAGCCATGGGTGAGATCAGTCCATTACTTATTGGAATGCCAACCCTTTCCCTCATATAGACGCTTTCTGACGCCTCTGCAGCAGACAGCTTTTTTGAAAACATAGTGACAAAAGAAGAAATTGCACAAAACGTGCAATTTCTCCTTTTGCCACAATGTTTTACCACTTTTTGTCATAGGTTATCCATTCAATTATGGAGATTTTCTATGTGTTGACAACATATGTTGAAAGTCGTCTGCTGCAGAATTGTCGTATGAGGGAAAGGGTTAATACACACAGTAGCATTGGCTAGCGAAGATGTATTGATACACAAATGTATATGTTTTGATAGAGTAACCTTAATGTATTTTATCTCGTGTAAATATGAACATTTGTTTAAGACCGTTTGAATTAAGGTATTATGTATTTTTTATATCATGCAAATGTCGAAACTATGAATAAACAAACAGGCGTGTGAGATCGTCTGAATTAAGGTTCCTTGTCTTTTATATAATATGCAATTATATAAACTAGGAAAATAAATCAAATCGCATTAAAACAGGACATAAACAGACGTAACAAACGCTCGTATAGATATGGTGACAGGTCGTCTCAGATTGACCTTTGGGCCAGCCAATCAAATTGTCGCCAAATCGTTAGGACTACAGTGGGTATTTCAGGAAATGACTTTAAACGTTTTTAAGTGGTTGGTGACGTCATCAACACCACGAGACCATTCATTAAAGCGTTACCGGAATTAGAGATCACGGAAAATTACCTCGCGAGCAATTTCATCAAAGTTATATATTCCCCCAGAAACGTCCATACCTTATACATAATCGACTCTACGGACAATAATCATTGATATTGACAATGTAAGCTATAATCTTTAAGGTAAACCCCGTTTACATAATATTTATTTTCAGTCGGTTAAGCCCTTTCTCACATAGACCAAATATACAGCAGATGACTTTTGAAAATATTTAGGCAAATTTCTTATGATCATTCAATTGTTAAAAGCTAGTCTAAATATATCTGAAAGAAAGGGTAAATTAGTACCTATTGCAAAACAGTTGGTATCTGAAAGAAAGGTTAAAATAGTACCTATTACAAAACAATTTAATATCTAGAATATCAAAATAATTCACTTTAATCAGGTTTGAAAACATTGTGTGAAAAGGAGCTTTAATATCCTTTTTATCGCGTACTACGACATTAAATGCTGAGACAGCATGGAGGAAAAGATAAGCACTTGACTGTCCACTTTAAGTTCTCGAAACATCAGTTAGACTTATTAACGCCCCTTTTTTGTTATCTTTTTAAGTTATTTCGAACTAGTTAGTGTTAACGCTTCCTCTCTTTTTTACTAAATTTTAACGATCTGAGATTATTTTCTGGAATTAAAAACTGGTGTGCTTCTATCCGTGGACGACCAGGCTGGTCCTTTGCATAACTCGTCGCAAAGGATTAACATAGCGAATATTGTAGGAAGGGTAACTGTACTTTTCGGTTTATTTGGGGATTTTAAACGTAAGACCAATAAGCCATACAGATGGATGGACGGAGATATGTGCGCACTGTTTCACACAAATTCATATATCCCACATACAATTAGAACAAAAGATGAATTAAACCAAAGAGAGCGATAGCGAGGGAGAGCTGATTGATTAATTGGGGTTTAACGCCGTTTTCAACAATTTTTCAGTCATATCACGCGACCAGTTCACCTACTCATGCGTTTCCTGGTTTTCCTACACCAGTACACCACACAACATACTTTCCAAGCAACTGGCTGCTTTTCCACATAGACTGTTAAACAGCCCATTGGTGAAAGACGAGTGACGCAGGTCACAATGACTTTTGTCAAACATCGGAAAGAATGTTGGCCGAGCCGGGATTCGATTTTAACCGACGAAGGGAGAGATTAAAAGGTAAAATGAGTATGGACTTAACTTTAGATGCTCGCATGATATTAACAAGACGAAATTTTATGCAAAGTATCAAAGACGCCGCGCATGATTTTGAAGCATGACTTAAAGGAAGAAGATGCAGTTAAGTACATTAACACAACCTGTACAAACAGACAGGGTGTAAATATTTCGAACCAGAAGGCCAAATGTCCCTTTATTTTAAACAAGAAGGCCAAGATGTGCCTATATTGCTCATCTGGCTACCATAGCCTATATGAAAAGGTTACCAAGAGCAGAAAGGGTCAATATTGATGTAGGGATTTAACGTTTTATATGCTACGATCTATGTGATATTCAGCATGTGAAGTTTAGTCGAGAAATGACAAGTTTAGTCCTGAAACCATTTGGTTAACAGTTTGCTTAACATTCACTGCAACTATAATGTGTCATACAAGCTGGAATTTCTCAAGTTTGTTTACCAATAAACTGTTTTAAATATAATATGAACAACCGGGTACGAATCCAATGAATTTGAGAAATCGGATGAAATCGTGAAAACAGCGAAGTAACGGAAGGAAGCAGAGACAACTTAATTACTCTATTGGAACCAATGACACCTTGTCGTCTATTAAATAAGAATGACTAAATTCGCCAAGCGATGACATGCTGCATTTACAAATAATATATAAATATTGCATGGCTTCCAGTGTGACAGTACATATTGTCAACATGAGGAAAATACTGTTACTCAAGGCGAAGCCGAGGTTAACAGTATTTACCCGAATGTTGACAATATGTACTGTCACAATATGTACTGTTACACTGGAAGCCATGCAATATTATTTTATTATACCGAACAAAAGTACACGTTTATTCAATTTATTCTGTAGCTTTGTAGGGGAGGTGAACATGGGCAGATCTACTACAATGAAACACACATATGCATATACCGGTTAACAGTATACTGCTACAGGCACGCGCGTCTAAAATGTGACTTTATTGTTTGAAATGACGTCATGCACGTGCATAACCAACATTTAACGCGCGTGCCATGTAACAGTATACTGTTAACCGGTCAAAAACGTACTGTTAGCATGAGACAGTAAGAAATTGCCCATGATGAGTATATGAGAACTTAACATTACAAAGTCACGTGAGGTATAATAAACGGTAATATGTAGTCATTAAAATGAATCATCATTGATTTTTAAAAGATTGCCCATTTATTTAAAAATCTCAAAATTGTAAATAGGCAAAAACCTCGCCAGATACTTTTGTCTGAGCTTTGATAAATCGGGTCGTAAACCAAACTTAAACAAGAAAATGTGTCCATGGAACACGGATGCCCCGGTTGTTAACTATAGCTGGTTGGGTGAACTGATGAAAGACAAATGAACAGACGGACGGACAGAGGGTCACGTCAAATCGGCAATTTTTTTTAAAGAATGATATGTTAATAGTCATTTGTGTGAAGTTTCATCATGATCTGACATCAGCTTCACTAAAAACTAACTTGACCAAAAACTTTAACCTGAATTGTATGGACGAACAGACAGACGAACAGACGGACGGACAGAGGGTCACAACGTCAAATCGGCACAATTTTTTAAACAATGATATGTTAATAGTCATTTGTGTGAAGTTTCATCATGATAGGACATCAGCTTCACTAAAAACTAACTTGACCAAAAACTTTAACCTGAATTGTATGGACGAACAAACAGACGAACAGACGGACGGACAGAGGGTCACAACGTCAAATCGGCACACTTTTTTAAAGAATGATATGTTAATAGTCATTTGTGTGAAGTTTCATCATGATCGGACATCAGCTTCACTAAAATCTAACTTGACCAAAAACTTTAACCTGAGAATGGAATGGACGAACAGACAGACGAACAGACGGATGAACAGTTGGTCCAACCTCAAATTGATACAATTTTTTAAACAATGATATGTTGATTGTCATTTGTGTGAAGTTTCATAATGATAGGACATCAGGTTCACTAAAATCTAACTTGACCAAAAACTTTAACCTGAGAATGGAATGGACGAACAGACAGACAAACAGACGGATGAACAGTTGGTCCAACCTCAAATTGATACAATTTTTTAAACAATGATATGTTGATTGTCATTTGTGTGAAGTTTCATAATGATAGGACATCAGGTTCACTAAAATCTAACTTGACCAAAAACTTTAACCTGAGCGGGACGGACGAACGGACGGACGGACGAACGAACGAACGAACGGACGGACTAACAGACCGGAAAATTATATGCCCCTCATACTTTGTATGCCGGGGCATAAAAAAGCGTAGCCTAGGAAGTTAGGGGAAAGTTATTAAATACCCATTACATGTGTCTCAAGTTTTGTAATAACGGTAGAAGACATACGTAGTTTCTTAAATCATTTTATACAATTTATTTATTCATAAAGGTTTTGTTTTTTTTTCAAACATATAACAGAGTTTTTCTTAACAATAACAATGTTGGTTGCTCCCTTTTCGATTACGTCACCGCATGGTACAAAATGAAAACCTATCCCATACTGACGCCGCTCTTCCACGCGGCGTCAATGAAATTTTAATTGTGAATGATGGTTAGTTGGAAAATAACCGTTAAACTGTATGTCCTTTAACAGAAAGAACGTTAATTACCCAAACCAAAGTTTATTGATGACATTTGTCACATATTGTTGGACTATACATATTACATGGCGGAGTATTTCAAACAAATGTTTCTGCAATTTCAGTAGTGTTAGGATCAGCAGGCAAGATGACACTTATACATAATGGAGATAGATAAGCGGTGATGGCCGAGTGTTCCAACTGTACATTAACCATTTAAATAGCAGAACAGATCGTTGGTTGTATCGTGCGATTTCATTGGACAGAAGAAACGAGCACCTGCATTAATCTGCATCAATCCTTATCGAGGCCTTGGCGTGAAACGGTTGTAACTAAAATTTATATATTTTTTTAAGGTTAATCACCTCTTTATAAGCGTTAAATAAACAATGTTGGTAAACAATGGAAATTTAGGTGCCATTGCTCGTTCTGAGCAATGACACCTAAATTTGCATTGTTTACAAAGGGGTCAAAAATGCCCCTAAACCGTCCAGGGATCTCAAAATATGTTTTTATTTACAACCGTTTCACGCCAAGCCCTCGATCTGCATATGCGAAATGGTTAACAGGGAACTGCAATAATCAATCATATGAGGATCCCATATGGTTGTCGTTGTCTCAAGAGAGGTATGTACATGTATATAATGTTACAACCTTTGAGACAATTTCGTAAGTTTAAATCATTGGCCACAGTGTCTTCCAAAGATGTCTGTTGTAGCTTCCTCAAACTGCATTTTCATACGCGAAATGTTAAACAGGGGGCTGCAATAATCAATGATATTGAGGATCCCATATGGTTGTCGTTGTCTTAAGAGAGATATGTACATGTATATAATGTTACAACCTTTGAGACAATTTCGTAAGTTTAAAGCATTGGCCACAATGTCTTCCAAAGATGTCTGTTGTAGCTTCCTCAAACTGCATTTTCATACGCGAAATGTTAAACGGGGGACTGCAATAATATTCTGTTGTCGTTTTCAAAGGAGAGATATGTACATGCATATAATGTACCTTTGTGACAACTTCGAAAGTGTAAGTCCACAATGTCTTCAAACGATGTCTGCTGCTACTGCGTGAATTTACATATGCATGTGCGAAATGGCAGTGGACTGCAATACATTTTAAACAAGGGATGTACATGCATATAATGTTACATCATTTGTTGAGACAAACTTCGTAAGTGTAAGTCATTGACCACAACGTCTTCAAAATATGTCGGTTGCAGCTCTGCGTATGCGAAAATAGTAAACAAGGAACTGCAATAAACCAACCATACGGAGAATCCGATTTAGTTGTCGTTTTTAAAAGAGAGAGGGATATATATATACATGTATATGAATGAACATCCGTTTGTAACAAGTGTCTTCAAAAGATTGGCTGCTGCTGCTGCGTCAATCTGCATATGCATGTGCGAAATAGTTAGCAGGGGACTGCACTGAACCAATTGTATTGAGAATACGATTCAATTGTCGTTTTAAAAAGAGAGATATAAACATGTATAAAATGTACCTTTGTGACAATCTGGGAAGTGTAAATCTCGTGGAGCAGGCGTGATTTAAAACGGTTTATATGACCCTCGATATGATGTACTTTCACGTGTTTTGCAGGACACGTTCGCTAACCATATCTAGCCCTTTCCCTCATACAGATGCTTTCTGACGCCTCTGCAGCAGACGGCTTTTTTATAACATAATGACAAAAGAAGAAATTGCACAAAACGTGCAATTTCTCCTTTTGCACTAATGTTTTCCTCTTTTAGTCATAGGTTATCCATTCAATTATGGAGATTTTCTATGTTTTGACAAAATACGTTCAAAGTCGTCTGCTGCAGAATTGTCGTATGAAAGAAAGGGCTAGACTGTATTGTTTCCATTCCAATGTGTTTACATAATTCACGTTGACTCCCGAATTATTTTGTACGAACGTCTATACATGAATTATCTGTCGCTCTTTATTCTTCTCTCTACGTATAAATTAAAATACAAGCACCCATATGCAAGTACCAGACTGCGAGTGTCTTTAATGAACAAGAAGCAGTTACAGTGAAGTATGTGTACATTAAATGTGACGGCCTGTAATACGTGTTGAATAAACATGTTTATATAATGAATAGAACATCTGAATTACGAAGTAAAGCAATATTTTTGGAAATCCGTCTCGCCCAGGAACGACCAGAGATAAAAACCATTGTATGTAAAAACTCGGGAAACCTGTGTCAATTTGTCAATGACAGATTTGAATGTTAGACCTCATTCTATGCAACTTGTAGTTATGTTAACCATAATATACTATCGAAAACAAGATATGAACTGCTTGCTGTCGTCCGGTAGAATGAACTTATCCCGCCAATACACAACGCTATATACAAATAACTCACCAATATCTCGTGCTACCCATGCACCCAAGCGCTTACGAATAACCCTTTTGAATACGCTACGCGAAGAAAAAAACTCTATTCTACGAAACGCGTGAAATTGATAGTATTCACCTGTCTTCGAAATCATTCGGCTGTTCAATCGATACCTATGTGATTACGATATATGTGTACAACCTGTTTTAAATAAGACATTGTATTTTTATTGTTTGTTTCGCAGTTTACATTTACAACACAATGTCACGAAAATTCATAAGTGCCATGTACATTCTGTTTACCAATATAGATACAATTCGATTTTGCTTGCACTTTTTAAACATGAAAATAAAACACTGTGGGCCAATCAAGCATGATATGTCAACTTAATCAGACCACATGGGAAGAGGAGCATTATAACCAATTAACACTATCCATTAAACACTTTAAGTACAATATATATGAGCCGTCCCGCGAGAAAACCAACAATATGGTCTCCGCGTAATGTATCGATTCAGATCAGCCTGCGCAGTCCGCGCAGGCTAATCCGGGCCGACACATTCCGTCTCAGGGGGAAAGAGGTATATAGTAATGATTCCTGAAACAGAAAATACACAAGAGGCGAAACGTGTCGGCCCGGGTTAGCCTACGTGGCATTCTTAGGCTGAAACGGGTCGATACTTTACGCAGAGTCCACACTGTTGGTTGTTTATACTGAAGATAATGCTTTTGATAATGCGACCATTATCGAATTGTATTCCTACTACAATCGTATGACACGCATAAACAAACACTCATACCATTACAGTCGTATGACACACATAAACAAACACGTATACCATTACAGTCGTATGACACACATAAACAAACACGTATACCATTACAGTCGTATGACACACATAAACAAACACGTATACCATTACAGTCGTATGACACACATAAACAAACACGTATACCA
>JASEVX010000010.1:6992129-6993409 GCA_031761405.1 Serripes groenlandicus
GACCAGTAATACGGGTAACTATCCAGGTAACGCCTTCATACATATACTAGTAGTAAATGGACCAGTAATACTGGTAACTTATCCAGGTAACGCCTTCATACATATACTAGTAGTAAATGGACCAGTAATACTGGTAACTTATCCAGGTAACGCCTTCATACATATACTAGTAGTAAATGGACCAGTAATACTGGTAACTTATCCAGGTAACGCCTTCATACATATACTAGTAGTAAATGGACCAGTAATACTGGTAACTTATCCAGGTAACGCCTTCATACATATACTAGTAGTAAATGGACCAGTAATACTGGTACCTTATCCAGGTAACGCCTTCATACATATACTAGTAGTAAATGGACCAGTAATACTGGTAACTTATCCAGGTAACGCCTTCATACATATACTAGTAGTAAATGGACCAGTAATACTGGTAACTTATCCAGGTAACGCCTTCATACATATACTAGTAGTAAATGGACCAGTAATACTGGTAACTTATCCAGGTAACGCCTTCATACATATACTAGTAGTAAATAAAACATTTGTTGAAAGCAGCGTTAATCACCGTACAAAAACAACAACAATGTTTTACACAAATGTGCACTCGTTTTGAAATGAACACATATCTGAGCCGTCTCGCGAGGAAAACCAACAATGTGGACTCTGCGTAAAGTATCGACCCGGATCCGCCTAAGCATGCCGCGCAGGCTTACCCGGATAGACAATTTTCGCATCGTGTTGGATGTTCTGTTTCAGGAATCATCACTCTAATCTCTATCACCCTTGGACGGAATGTGTCGGCCCGGATCAGGCTGCGCGGACTGCGCAGGCTGATCTGGGTCGATACATTACGCAGAGGCTATTATGTTGGTTATCTCGCGGGACGGCTCAATTATTACGGAACACTTTCCCACATACGACAAATCTACACCAGATGGATTTGAAAAGCAAACTATGGAAAATCTCTATCAAATGAAAGTTAAGTCTGTTTAATAGGATAGATAAGTGAGATGCGTCAAGAATTACATTATGTAACTTACATCAGTGCTTATGCAATAATTGTAATTATTTTCATTGTTGTAACCCTTTCCCACTGGCTGACGCAATTTTGACGCATCTACATTAGACATAACTGAAAAAACATTTTGGCAAAAGGAGAACTTTCACACCATTTAAGCTGTTGTCACAATGTTGTCAAAAGTCGTCTTATGTACATTCTCCATTTTCTACAATGTTTTAAGTTTAAAATAATCGTAGTTTCATTTGTAAAGACTTTC